>JAXIVH010000714.1:26957-44457 GCA_036785325.1 Urophycis tenuis | reverse complement strand
ACAGTGCAATTTGTAGATTAATGTGTTCACGCCAGTAGTGGGGTAGGTTGTAACAAAGGAACAACATGTATTTGTCATCACCTCATGAGGTCTGTGATATTCTTGCAGAGGTTTAAATTGGTGCCATTTGTAGTAAGCAAATGTGGGTACTTTGTATTAAAGTTTGAGAGCTGTAGCTCAAAAATTCAATGAGTTACAGGTGCTGAGGCAAAAAGTGTTACAACCATACCCGGTCTTCCCTACCAAAAAAGTCAAAGATGAACATTTTAAAAGTAAGAAAAATAAATTACAAAATGTAAATAAAAATAAATAAATAAAAAAACTAAATTAAAAATATAAAATTATTATTATTATTATTATTATTATTATTATTATTATATATCATCATCACACGCTATAAGTGTCGCTGTGTACATGCATGTGGGACGTGGGCGAGGGAGCGCACGTCAAACGCATCGCAGTCGTGACATTCTTCCGCATTGACTCCGCGCCGCCGCGGCGGCGGAGCGGCGGAGCGGCGTCAATGGGAAGAGAGAGAGCCCCTGCTTGCAGTACCGCCGCGCCGCCGCCGCTGCCGCCGCCGCGCCCGCCGCGCCGCCCCCCCCGCGCACTTACTTCCTCCACTCACACACTGCTAAAGATGTGAAAATGGCGGAGCTACAGATGCTTCTGGAAGAGGAGATCCCAGCGGGACGCAGCGCGCTGCTGGACAGCTTCACCAATTTGGAGAGGGTCGCGGAGTACTGCGAGAGCAACTATGTCCAGGTCAGCGTTGTGTCATTTTCTTCTTTTTCTTTTTGGGTTGTGTTGTGGGGTTCGCGGTTTGAAGCGACCAAAACACGGCTTGCCGAACTGATGCTAAGCTAAGCTAACTAGCCGCGGCTAACGTTGCGGACAGACAGCCGTAGTGGGAGGTAAAAAAACAACAACATCCAATTCATTCGAGTCGATTAATAGCCCACCAGAGAACCGAGCGGTTAAATAAAACGTCATGTGTTCATTTTCCCCGTTATCTCCATCGTCCGTGGCTCTGTTAGCCCAAGCTAGGCTAACGGGAGCTCGCTAGCTCCTCCCCGGTCGGTTCACGCGAACCAGACCGCCAGCGGGCTCGCCTCCGCCGGGTAGCTCAGGTGGATGTTCCCGGTGTGATGATCGTTCACTGCGACGGGGGTGGGGGGGGGGGGGGAGAGCCCGTCATCTGTAGACCTCTGTCTTGGAGGGGGGGGGGGGGCATGGGGGTCTGCCACAGTAGTACGTGTATCTGATGAAGTAGATGTTACTACTATGGACGGTGGTGTCTGTATACGTACTCGAGATCGCACGGTGGACAGTAGTATCTGATGAGTACATGTTCCTACCGTGGGCAGTATTATCTGATCAGTACATCCAGATCGCACCGTGGACAGTAGTATCTGATGAGTACATGTTCCTACCGTGGACAGTAGTATCTGATGAGTACATGTTCCTACCGTGGGCAGTATTATCTGATCAGTACATCCAGATCGCACCGTGGACAGTAGTATCTGATGAGTACATGTTCCTACCGTGGGCAGTAGTATCTGATCAGTACATGAGATAGCAGTGTGGACAGTAGTATGTGATAAGCGAGGTGTTGACAGCGGTTGGCGGATCGTCTGTGACAGTACATGCCCACACAGTCCCGAGTCCTGACATCTCGTTATATTGCCTTCCAAGTGTTCTAGTGATCTAGCGGGGTTTTAAGTATCTGAATCCGGTGAATCACAGGGACAGCCCTCGCTTGTCACCACGCACGGGCTATTTTGGCGTGTGTTTATTTAGTTTATGAGCATATATGTGGAGCGTAATATTCCTCCCTGAACTTTCGCAGCGTTTGGATCCTGCCAACTCATCTTTTAAAATCCACCCCCGCCTTCCTTGCCGTTTTGACTGGTAGCCTTTTCTCCCATGTTCATACATTATAGTGGCAGCTGTAAAAAAAAGCTGTGTGGTTTTTTGTGTGTGTGTGTGTGCGTGCTCATTTTCAATTGGGTGGGAACTGCAATTTCTTGTGAAATTGTGGTATTCTGGGACGCTTCAGCTGAGGTTGATGTGGTCGGGGACGGATTAAACCAGTCCCTCGCGGCCATTTGTCACGCACGCGCACACACGCACACGCGCGCACACACACACACACACAAAGAGAGGCAGTGAAGTAGTGTGTGTCGCTAGTCTCGCCTCTTCTCGCCCAGCGAGATTTTCCTGTATATTTGGCATGCCGATAGCTCACTCCTGAGTCTTTGGAGCAGGGTTGGGCAGATGGTGAATTTGGTGTCGCGGTAATCCTTGTTTGTATGAGACGAATATATCAATGTCGATATATCTATTTACACACGCACACACACACACACACAATCATCATTGAATTGGAGTTCATTTAAAGCGTGTCATTGTGGTGATACTTAATATCATATACGTTTTATTCAGACACATCTCGTCATTTGTTGTGTTACCAGTTTCATCAGTGTACTATTTCAGTCAGGACACGAATGTTTATAATGTGTTGCACGTGAGACCACTCTTTGACAGCCACTTTAACACGCAGCCCCCCAATCATCGATTGTGTGTTTACTCACTCTCGTACCGGCCTGTGTTGAGGGTATTAATAGTCGGAGCCTGTGACTGTGTAGACAGACAGACTGTCATGTGCTGTCTGTAGTCATTTGTATGCTTCCCCCCCCCCCTCTATTCTGAAAGCATCCTGGCATCATGTGATGGTCTGGTCTCTGGCGCCCCTCACAATGAAAATAGCCCAGCCGGCAGTTTGTCTGGCCGGCCCCGCGTGGCAAAGTGTGTACATTCAACGTGTGTGTGTGTGTGTGGATGTTCTACCTGGACTCCCCTGAACACTCACCACAGGGGGTTAGATCCACCAAGCGGGGCTGTTTTTGAGGGGCGGGCAGTAGCTCAGTTGCTGTGAGGCTATGGGCATTGTGAAATAGGAAAACACACACACACACACACATACCTGAATACACACTCAATTGTGGCCCTCATCAGACTGTGGTGACATGGCCTGTGGTTCCGGGTTCAATTCCCACCCACACGACAGCAATAAAGAGCAATTTAACACGCAGCAGTAGCTCAGTGTGGGGTTAGAGCAGGGGTGGACAGAGCGGGTCGTACCGCTCACCGTAGGGTCGGCGGTTCGATCCCCTTGATCCCCCCCCCCCCCCTCCTCCTCCTCCTCCAACTGTCCACATGTCGAACCCCCCACACACATGTACTGATTGTAAGTCGCTTTGGGGCAAAAGCGTCTGCTAAACGCCCCCCCCTTTACCCTTAGAGCTGTGCCGCATGAAACCGAGACAAGCAGGTGCCGAATGCCGACAACACTGAGCTTGTACACTAGCAACGGTTCACCTAGCAAATCGAAATGCTTTGAAACTTGTTGCTGGTTGACTTTCTTACTGTATTAGCAAGCAATGTTAGTGTTTCACCTTCTTCTGACAAATGTACTTCTTTCCTGCTTGGGGAAACTGGGCAACTGTTTGTCACAAGGGCCATGGGGCAAGGAGAGAGACAGGGGGCAGTTTGAGAGGTTATCTGGCCCCACTGATGCTCCAAGGAGATCGAAAGGAAGACACATTCTCTCTCTCTGTCTCTGTCTCTCTCTGTCTCTCTCTCAGTACGTTTACATGCAGCAAGAAATTCGAATTTCTAATCGTATAAGACATCGTTCGGACTTTTTAAGTGCACGTAAACACCTTAATCCGACCTACTTCGGACATCTCAAAATCGGATAACAACACCTGGATAATTCGTCCATAGTCGGACTTTTAACGGCATGTATACTCAGCGATCGGATCTGAATCGGATTTTGCATTCTGCGCTTGCGCATCGCCATTCTGCACATGCGCAGAGCGCCACACAGCGTCCAGAGTCAGCCCATGCTCCGGCTGTTAATCCGATTCTCTGAACGGCATGTATACTCGGACAAGTGATCCGGTCTTACGCATGTCATTATCTGATCCCATCAGAAATTCGAATTTCTTGCTGCATGTAAACGTACTGTGTGTCTCTCTGTTTCTCTCTCTCTCTCTGTGTCTCTCTCTGTCTCTCTCTCACCTTTTGCACTCTGCGAGATTCCCGCGGCGTGCCTCGCTCACAGGTGTGCAGCCTCGCCCGCCCCCCCCTTCCGTCTGGAGATCAGCCTGTCAACTCTCTCTAGTCAGGTGACGCTGCCTCTAGCGGCTCACAGCTCTCGATGACACGCTTGGCTCTGCTGGCGTTGTCGGAGCAGGGCCCCCGATCAAACAGACTTAAAAGTGCGGCCGTGGTCTCTCTCTGCACGAAGATGGGAGCGGCTGATCAGACTGGATCAGACGAACCCAGAGAGAGAGAGAGATCGCTGTCTCCGTAGTCGTTAGACGGGTGGTTCGCAAACGGCGTGCCGTGGGATTTTCTGACAACCATACATTATTATTGCAATATACAACCACACAAAAACTATTATTTATTAATTTAGTTTATCAGTACTTTGTATGCACTCGTTTCATCATACGGAGGCAAACTATATACCTTAAAATATTTATTTAATTCTTGCCTCATTTTTTATTTTGTGACCTGTCTGGTTTAAATGGGTGTGTTGCTGCTTTGATGAAGCCTAATTTGATAGTTTTAAATTAATATTTGAAATATTTAGTTAATAAATATTTCATGACTAATGTCTTTGTCACATTTTATTTGGCATTATAGCTATGCACATTTACAGATATTTGACATGATATGAGTGATAACACATGTTATAAAGGCTATTTGTGCCTTGAGATTTTTTACTTGTCCTTTGGTGGGCCTTGGGCACAAAACCAGTGGGGAACCACTGCGTTACACACACGGGACTGCATTTCTCCAAAAAAAAAAACCAAGCGTCTCATTTCTCCATGAAAACGGTGACTCCTTGTCAGGAATATGTGATGAATATGTGATTGTATGTGTACAATGCACCTCAGTACACATTTGAGCAGCACCAGGAGCCTTTGACCCATCGCCAGCTGCAGAAGTGGGCAGCCGCTCGGACGCGACCAAGGGCGGCAGCTGGAGGTGTACTGCCTTGCTCAAGTGCGCAGGCGGGAGGATATTAACCTTAAACATGTGGAGCGATGGCGGCACGGTGGTGCAGTGGTTAGCACTGTCGCCTCACAGCAAGAGGGTTCTGGGTTCGAATCCACCTGGGACCCGGGACCTTTCTGTGTGGAGTTTGCATGTTCTCCCCGTGCTTGCGTGGGTTCTCTCCGGGTACTCCGGCTTCCTCCCACAGACCAAAAACATGCAGGTTGGGGATTAGGTTAATTGGTGTCTCTAAATTGACCATAGGTGTGTATGTGTGTGTGAATGGTTGTTTGTCTATATATGTTAGCCCTGTGATTGGCTGGCGACCTGTCCAGGGTGTACCCCGCCTCTCGCCCGTTGCAGCTGGGATTGGCTCCAGCCCCCCCGCGACCCTCGTAGAGGATAAGCGGTTACGATAATGGATGGATGGATGGATGTGGAGCGATGGTCTCATGGTGTGGGCGGAGACCTTTCAGAACCCTCATGACCATGGGGGGTGGGGGTGTGGGGGGCGACACACACACAAACCCCACCCAGAAAGGTCCTGCCACCGCGGTTTCGAACCCGGAACCCGCGTGCTTGTGAAACAGCCGAACGCCATACACACACACACACACACTCTCGCCGCCCTCCATTTTGTTGCTTGTATCTGGGGGGGGGGGGGGGGGGGGGTGGATTCCCACCTGAGAATGAATGTGTTTACAGTGATGGTGAATGGCCGAAAAATGTAATGAATACTCATGTTGAGCAGGAAAAACGCCTCCAACGAATCAGGACAGACACAGTCTCTCCCTCTTCGCTGTATGGATGGATGATGATGATGACCACCTCCCGGTCGCCGCCCATTCATCAGCTCCATTTCTGCTCCGGGTTCACGCTGAATCCATACCGCGCTGCTCAGAAGGATAATGTGTCCCGGCCGCCATCTTGATTTGTGGCGAGCGGGCGGGTGACGTTGTTTTGCCGGAAAGGAAAACATTGCACTTCTGTTCCAAGATTTTGGATTTTTTTTTTTTTTGCAATCTGCCCCCATCTCGGTGGCCTTTTTTTCTTTCAGTTTCAGCGCCCCTTTGAACTACATTGTGTGTGTGTGTGTGTGTGTGTGTGTGTGTGTGTGTGTGTGTGTGTGTGTGTGTGTGTGTGTGTGTGTGTGTGTGTGTGTGTGTGTGTGTGTGTGTGTGTGTGTGTGTGTGTGTGTGTGTGACCCTGTGGCAGTAATTGGCTCCGCTGTCCTCTGCATGTCGCCATCTCGCTATTGATTTTGATTTGGGTGCTTTTAACCTACTTAACAGGGTCTGTTCGCCCATTGCTTGTCCCTGTTTTTGTTTTGGGTTTTTTTTTGCACACAAGAATGTACCGGTTGTGGTGCATGACACACACACACACCAACGCACACACACACCAACGCACACACACACCAACGCACACACACACACACACCGACACACACACACACACACCAACGCACACGCCAACACACACACACGCCAACACACACACACACACACCAACGCACACACACACACACACACACACACCAACACACACACCAACACACACACACACACACACACCAACGCACACACACCAACACACACACACACACACACACACACACACACACACAAGCCTACAACACTAGGCCGCAGCGCCTTGTCACCGCGGTGGTGACAGCAGACATGGAGCCTCTCTCGTATCCCCACTCCCCCATTGTTAATCATGTGGAGCTCTCGAACCCTCCCATGTCCTCTGAAGGCGGGACGGTGAGGAACGTGGTGGAGTAGGCCCGACACTCTCTCGCCACCACAGACACTTGGTGGTGTTGGCTGAGCAACAACAGCGAAATGAGCAATGGTGTGTCAGTGGGACAGCAGTCACACACACAGACGCACGCACGCACGCACACACACAGAGACACACACACACACACACGGAGAGCGAGGGATGGAGGGAGAGAGAGACTAAGAGAGAGAGGGAGAGCGAGGGATGGAGGGAGAGAGAGACTAAGAGAGAGAGTGAGAGCGAGGGATGGAGGGAGAGAGACTAAGAGAGAGGGAGAGCGAGGGTTGGAGGGAGAGAGAGACTAAGAGAGAGGGAGAGCGAGGGTTGGAGGGAGAGACTAAGAGAGAGGGAGAGCGAGGGATGGAGGGAGAGAGAGACTAAGAGAGAGAGCAAGGGATGGAGGGAGAGAGAGACTAAGAGAGGGAGAGTGAGGGATGGAGGGAGAGAGACTAAGAGAGAGGGAGAGTGAGGGATGGAGGGAGAGAGACTAAGAGAGAGGGAGAGCGAGGGATGGAGGGAGAGAGAGACTAAGAGAGAGGGAGAGCGAGGGATGGAGGGAGAGAGAGACTAAGAGAGGGAGAGCGAGGGATGGAGGGAGAGAGACTAAGAGAGAGAGGGAGAGCGAGGGATGGAGGGAGAGAGAGACTAAGAGAGAGAGCGAGGGATGGAGGGAGAGAGAGACTAAGAGAGGGAGAGTGAGGGATGGAGGGAGAGACTAAGAGAGAGGGAGAGTGAGGGATGGAGGGAGAGAGACTAAGAGAGAGGGAGAGCGAGGGATAAAGGGAGAGAGAGACTAAGAGAGAGAGGGAGAGCGAGGGATGGAGGGAGAGAGAGACTAAGAGAGGGAGAGCGAGGGATGGAGGGAGAGAGACTAAGAGAGAGAGGGAGAGCGAGGGATGGAGGGAGAGAGAGACTAAGAGAGGGAGAGCGAGGGATGGAGGGAGAGAGACTAAGAGAGAGGGAGAGTGAGGGATGGAGGGAGAGAGACTAAGAGAGAGGGAGAGCGAGGGATGGAGGGAGAGAGAGACTAAGAGAGAGAGGGAGAGCGAGGGATGGAGGGAGAGAGAGACTAAGAGAGGGAGAGCGAGGGATGGAGGGAGAGAGACTAAGAGAGAGGGAGAGCGAGGGATGGAGGGAGAGAGAGACTAAGAGAGGGAGAGCGAGGGATGGAGGGAGAGAGACTAAGAGAGAGAGGGAGAGCGAGGGATGGAGGGAGAGAGAGACTAAGAGAGAGGGGGAGAGCGAGGGATGGAGGGAGAGAGACTAAGAGAGAGGGGGAGAGCGAGGGATGGAGGGAGAGAGACTAAGAGAGAGGGGGAGAGCGAGGGATGGAGGGAGAGAGACTAAGAGAGAGAGGGAGAGCGAGGGATGGAAGGAGAGAGAGACTAAGAGAGAGAGGGAGAGCGAGGGATGGAGGGAGAGAGACAGAGAGAGATGGAGAGCGAGGGATGGAGGGAGACAGAGACTAAGAGAGAGGGAGAGCGAGGGATGGAGGGGGAGAGAGACTAAGAGAGAGAGAGACTAAGAGAGGGAGAGCGAGGGATGGAGGGAGAGAGAGACTAAGAGGGAGAGCGAGGGATGGAGGGAGAGAGACAGAGAGAGAGGGAGAGCGAGGGATGGAGGGAGAGAGACTAAGAGAGAGAGGGAGAGTGAGGGATGGAGGGAGAGAGACTTAGAGAGAGAGGGAGAGAGAGACTAAGAGAGAGGGAGGGAGGAAGAGAGAGAGGGAGAGAGAGACTAAGAGAGAGAGAGAGAGAGAGAGGTGTTTTCCAACTCTGCAGCGCTGAATTGCAATGAGACAAGGGACGGTGGTATCTTCTAGCCAGTGATAAAATGGCGTCTCGGTAGGCCTGCCCTCAAGCACACTGTTTCTCTCCACAGCACCGTACGCTACGTGTCCACGTTGGCTAGCAGCGTGCATCATGTGTGGCGGGGTAACAGCGGCCTGGTTCTGGGTTCGAGTGTGGGGGGGGGCGGCGATCGCACACAAAAAATGTGTCGGGTCATGGAATCCAAGGACACGAGTCGCCAACACAACATTTGCGCAAATTAACAATTAAAGAAGTGATTTTTTTTTTCAAAATGAGTGATTTTGTTTTTTTGTGTGTTTTTTTTTTTTGCAGAATCTGTTATTTGAGATCACAGAGAAGCATCTCCATGTTTCAGATAACAGTGTTGGTTTCTTTAAAAGTATACATTTTGTGTTTGAAATCGGCTGTGCCCATAGAGAGAGGTGACAACTGCAAATCTTAAGGAGGCTTTTTTCCTCAGTTTTAGCTTTTGTGATGTGTGTAATTTCAAATGGCCACAACTTCTCCAAATATCATCAGATGTCCATGTGTTACACATCATTGGAAACGACACTTTAAGAATCTGTGAATAACTCCAAAATGCCCCAGGGATGACTTGTGTCCCTAGTTTCCATGACCTGACACAAAAGTGTGTTTCTGATTTTCGAACTTCAGTGGATGATTTGTTTATGGTCAAGGGGGTTGAGTTGAGTCAAGAGCTTGTGATTCTGACATGTTGTCCTCTTTTCTTTTTTTTTTAAGACGTACCGTGTGACTGAATTGCAACACCGCACGTCGCTTTTGGAAACAGTGTCACAACCGCGTGTCTCTGTAGACCCGCATCGCATTGGGGTGGTCAAGTGGTCAAGCAGAACTTTTTTTAACACTTCCTTGTAGTGACTTTTGCAACACTTCCTTGTAGTGACAGGGGGTAGGGGGTAGGGGGCGGGGCATCTCCCGGTGTGTTTTCAAGAATGATGTCCTCGACTGTGGAACCCAGAACCTTTTTTTTTGGGGATGGGTGTCAACCGCCCTGTCCCTAACGCTAGCCAACACTAGCTAAAACGAGCTAACGCTGGCTAATGCTACCCAACACTAGCTGACACTAGCCAACGCTAGCCGACACTAGCTGATACTAGCCAACTAGCCCACACTAGCTGACACTAGCTGATACTAGCCAACTAGCCCACAGTAGCTGACACTAGCCAACTAGCCGACACTATCTGACACTAGCTAACACTAGCTGACACTAACCAACACTGGCCAACGCTTGCTTACACTAGCTGAAACTAGCTAACACTAGCTGACACTAGCCAATGCTAGCCGACGCTAGCCGACACTAGGCAACACTAGCTGAAACTAGCTAACAATTGCTAACGCGACCCCCCCCTGTCTGGCTGTAGCCCTGACCGTGTTCCGCCGTGTTTCCGTCCCCCCCCCCCCCAGTCGCCGGACAAGCACCGGGCGCTGGAGGAGACCAAGAACTACGCCACGCAGTCGCTGGCCAGCGTGGCCTACCTGATCAACACGCTGGCCAACAACGTGCTGCAGATGCTGGACATCCAGGCCTCGCAGCTGCGCCGCATGGAGTCCTCCATCAACCACATCTCCCAGGTGGGCCTGGCCGCACGCACACACGCACACATGCACGCACACACGCACATGCACATGCGTACGCATGCACGCACGCAAATGCACATGCGTACACCTGCACGCACGCACATGCACATGCGTACGCATGCACGCATGCACATGCACATGCGTACACATGCACGCACACACATGCACATGCGTACACATGCATGCGCGCAAGCACATGCGTGCACATGCGTACGCATGCACACACACATGCACATGTGCACACACGCACATGTGCACACATGCATGCACGCACGCACATGCACATTGCGTACACATGCGTACACATGCGCTCACATGCGTACGCATGCACGCACGCACGCGTACACACGCACGTACACACACACACGCACACAGGCGCACACGCACGTGCGCACTCAGGCGCATACACACATACACGCAGATGCGCGTACGCACTCACGCACACACACACGTGTACACACACACGAGCGTACACACACATATGAGCGCACACACACACAAGCGTACACACACACACACAAGCGTACACACACGAGCACGCGTACACACACATGCACGCGCGTACGCACGCACATGTGTACACACGCACACACACACGCGCGTACACACACGCGCACACACGCAGGCACACATGCACGTACGCACGTACACACGCTGGTATACACACGCGCGCTGGTATACACACACACACGCTGGTATACACACACACGCAGGCACACATGCACGCACGCACACACGTACACACACACGCACGCACACGCTGGTATACACACACGCAGGCACACATGCACATACGTACGTACGTACGCACGCACGCACGTACACACGCAGGCACACATGCACGCACGCACGCACACACACGCTGGTATACACACACGCAGGCACACATGCACGTACGTACGCACGCACGCACACACGCACGTACACAGGCAGGCACACATGCACGCACGCACGCACGCACGTACACACGCACACACACGGGTATACACACACACTGACACGCGTACACGCACGCACACACACACACACACACACACACACGTGTACATACCAGAGTGCGGATCAGGCAGGGAGTTTCTGTCCGATCCCCGCGTCTGACAGAACAGTAATCGAACCCGAGCCGAGCCCGACAGAACAGTAACCGAACCCGAGCCGAGCCCGACAGTCATCAAGCTTTTTTATGTCCAAACCCGACACAGTTAGTCTTATTTTTTGTTTCATACTTAATGACACGTTTACTGTCTGTGTTTATGAAAGCCTTCACCTTTATGAAGCAAACTGCACGGCGTTTTGGAAACGTCAACACACAAGATGAGTGCAACATGCGCGGGTTCAGATGTGACGCAGATGTGACCGAGAATATTTGTCCCGAACCCGGGTCCCGTTGGGCTGGGCTGGGCTGGGCTCGGGTCGGGTCGGGTATCCCATCCTCTTAACACGCACACACGCGTACTCACACACACACACACACCCTCAGCCACAGTCAGAGAAGGTTCAGTGTATGTTTGAATGCCTCGTGGGATGTTTTAGTTGACGATACTGCTGCCATTTTGAGAGTAGTGAAGTAGAGTTGTAGTCATGTAAAATCCTAAATAAATGTCGATATTCCTACTAGACTATCTGGAGAAAACACTAATGACAAACAATTTCGCTGTCAGTTAAGAAACAATAACAATAAAAAATAATAATTATTGTGAATAAACATCTACTGGATGTTTTGGGGCGGCACGGTGGTGCAGTGGTTAGCACTGTCGCCTCACAGCAAGAGGGTTCTGGGTTCGAATCCACCTGGGACCCGGGACCTTTCTGTGTGGAGTTTGCATGTTCTCCCCGTGCTTGCGTGGGTTCTCTCCGGGTACTCCGGCTTCCTCCCACAGACCAAAAACATGCAGGTTGGGGATTAGGTTAATTGGTGTCTCTAAATTGACCATAGGTGTGTATGTGAGTGTGAATGGTTGTTTGTCTATGTATGTTAGCCCTGTGATAGGCTGGCGACCTGTCCAGGGTGTACCCCGCCTCTCGCCCGTTGTAGCTGGGATTGGCTCCAGCCCCCCCGCGACCCTCGTAGAGGAGAAGCGGTCACGATAATGGATGGATGGATGGATGGATGTTTTGGTTATTTAGTGTCATTCAGTCGTTGTCTCTCTGTACAACTCTCAAGTCGTACCCACAGCCCTCTTTTAATGTGTTGTTGTGAAGATGTTACGACTGCATGTTTCGCTGTGTTGAGTGACCCCCCCTCACCCCCCCTCACCCAACTCCCCCATCTGACCCCCCCCACCCTCACCCGACTCCCCCACCCTCAACCCCACCCTCAACCCCACCCTCACCCAACTCCCTCACCCAACTCCCTCACCCGACTCCTCCACCTGACCCCTCCCCCCCTCACCCAACTCCCACACCTGACATCCACCCTCACCCCCAACCTTACCTCCACCCGGCTCCCCCACCTGACACCCCCCACCTAACCCTCTCCCCTCACCCACCTGACTCCCCCACCCACCTCCACCCCCACCCCCTCACCCAACTCCCCCACCCAACTCCCCCACCCAACTCCCCCACCTGACACCCCCCCCCCCTCCCCCACCTGACTCCCCCACCCACCCCCACCCCCTCACCCGACTCCCCCACCTGACACTCCCACCAAACTCCCCCACCTGACCCACCCCCACCCCTACCCCCACCCGTCTCCCCCACCTGACTCCCCCCAAACCCCCACCCGACTCCCCCACCTGACCCACCCCCACCCGTCTCCCCCACCTGACCCACCCCCACCCCTACCCCCACCTGACCCCCTCCTTCCCCCCCCCCCCCCCCCTCCCCCCCCCCCAGACGGTGGACATCCACAAGGAGAAGGTGGCGCGGCGGGAGATCGGCGTGCTCACCACCAACAAGAACACGTCGCGCACGCACAAGATCATCGCGCCCGCCAACCCCGAGCGGCCCGTCCGCTACGTCCGCAAGCCCATCGACTACAGCATGCTGGACGACACGGGCCACGGCGTCAAGGTAGGTAGGGGGGGGGGGGGGGGGGGAGTCGGCCATCTTTGGCGAGGCGGTCTGACTATGGTGGATGAGATTCACCGAGGACCCGGTTAATGGCTGTGAAGCGATGCCGTGTTCCGATATCCATACTTCCCGAACTTGGTATACTTAGTTTGAGTACGTTAGGGGCGTTCCGATTGCGATCGCGGCGAGAATAGAAGTGTACTCAAAGGACCCCCCCCCCCCCCCCCCCGGATGATGGTGCCCCTCAAAAACGGTGAGCACGCAACGGTGTACACTTTCCGTACTCGGCGACGGCGGCCATCTTGGCTACGCCCCGGGAAGAGGCGGAGCCGCGCGCTCGGTTGTAAAATGGCCGGACAGACGTCAGTGTGGGGGCGCGGTGGCTTCACGTGTGTTGTAAGTGCAGCATTTGGAACAACACTAACATCTGGAAATCTGGGTAGTGTGCTACGTTTAAGTGTACTCATGAAGTATGGATATCGGAACACGGCCCAGAAGTTAATGTTTTAATGCACAGAAAGAGGAATTGATGAATGCATGTGTGATAAAGGACTTGGCACTGTGTTACATCAACTGCATCAACTTAGAAATAATAATAGCAAATTCATTCATTTAGTCATAAAGATTTTGCCATTGACTTGCACTCTCTAATAACTGTAGATTGAGTCTTTATCTAAGAGACTCCATCTACGTTGAGTCTGTCTACACAAACATCAACTCAAAATGGTGTCTGATTTGATATTTGGGTTCGCCCCCTCTGTGTATTGGCACTGTGGACTCTGTCTACAGAGTCCGTCTACATTGACACGAATGCTGCGATGAGCATGTGGCAGCAAAGCTCAAGAGGATTCGTTTTGGAATCCTTTATCTCGATTCCGAGCGAGATGTTCAGTAGAGGCTTCCGACTCAGAAGGAGGAAACGGGCCGAGGGCCTCAGAGCTGTCCTCTGAGTTTGATTCGTTCTCGCTCGCGCCCCCCTTTAGCGAATCGATGCTCTGAATTGAGTTCTCACCTAATCAGTGAACCGAGTGGGGAACCCAGAACATGAGAGAACATAAGAGTCACTGTTTTCGAATCATCCATTCCAAATATACACTTAGAAAAAAACACATGTAGCTTTTATTTATTTATTTGACAGACAGACAGAAATACTTTAATGATCCATTTACATTTACATTGAGGGGCGTTTAGCAGACGCTTTTATCCAAAGCAACTTACAAAGAGTACATTTGTCAGAAGAAGGTGAAATATTCTTATGACAAGTTTCAAGCACTTCAATTGCTAGGTGAACCATTGCTAGTATACAACATCTCTCACTGATCCCTGAGGGAAATTGCATCTTTATTGCATATATGCAACAAAGAAGCATATTTATTTAGTTATTTAGTGACATCATACGAAAGAACGATGTCAGCCGAATGATAGTGATGTTGGTGATTGCGAATTTTTTCGAATCTGTTCGTTCGCTTTCCCTTGGGTCTGATTGTCGCGAACGTAACCTGTTTTGAGTCTCCTGCTCTGTTTACTAATCCTCCCCATTTCACCTCTGTATCTTCTCATCTTCTCTCTCTCTCTCTCTCTCTCTCTCTCTCTGCTCGTGTGTAACTTTACTGTAACCCCGACCTTAGTGGCTTCTGAGGTTCAAGGTGAGTGTGTGAGAGCGACGTGGCCAGCATCTCTGTGCATCACGGTGTTGTTGTGTTTTGGGAGCATGTCTTCTGGTTCTGGTGGTGTGTCTCTCCCTTCAACTCTCCTCAACACGTGCACCGCGTTCATGTTGTGTTCGTTTGTGTTTTGGATTTGAAAAAGCCTTCTAGGTAGCACTTAGTCTGGGGCGGCAGTAGCTCAGTGGTGGTAGAGCAGGGGTGGACAGAGCGGGTCGTACCGCTCGCCGTAGGGTTGGCGGTTCGATCCCCTTGATCCCCCCTCCTCCTCCTCCTCCTCCTCCTCCTCCAACTGTCCACATGTTGAACCCCCCCACACATGTACTGATTGTAAGTCCATTTGGACAAAAGCGTCTGCTAAACACCCCCTTTACCCCTTTCTGGGGTGACAGTGGCTCAGTGGGGTAGAGCAGGGTGGACAGAGCGGGTCGTACCACTCACCGCAGGGTTGGCGGTTCGATCCCCTTGATCCCCCTCCTCCTCCTCCTCCTCCTCCAACTGTCCACATGTTGAACCCCCCACACATGTACTGATTGTAAGTCGCTTTGGGACAAAAGCGTCTGCTAAACGCCCCCCCCCCCCCTTTTTACCTCGTCTCGTGGCAAACGAGCTCCAATACTCACACCAGGACGAACAGGGTCTTTCCCTTTCCGTCAATTCACATTGACGTCGACCAATCAGATTCCCAGAGGCGGGGGATTCTGTAAGCGGGTGATTGGGTTATAAACGACCAACACAAAACTTAGACAGCCGTAGTGCACTGTGTGTGTGCGTGTGCGTGTGCGTGTGTGTGTGTGTGTGTTGTGTAGCAGGGCCTCTCGAACCCCACGCAACCACACATCCTCAGTGTGCCAGCATGCTGCGTTCACTCATTTTATGTGTGTGTGTGTGTGTGTGTGTGTGTGTGTGTGTGTGTGTGTGTGTGTGTGTGTGTGTGTGTGTGTGTGTGTGTGTGTGTGTGTGTGTGTGTGTGTGTGTGTGTGTGTGTGTGTGTGTGTGTGTGTGTGTGTGTGTGTGTGTGCGTGCGTGCGTGCGTGTGTGGCATTGATCACTCCTGCACTATTACATTGAATATGTACTTTGTATTGACTTTGCATTGACAATCTTCAACATTTCTATTCTTTTACTGTGCATCCATACTCTCCCTCCTTATCTATAAGCGCCAGGATCCATATGCTATCGACCTATTCCAGATTTTGTGTATATTTGTATATTTTGTATGTATATATTTTGTTGCATGTTTTTTTTCCCATGTTGCAATTTTTTTTGTACCTTTTTTTTTTTTTTTTTTTGAACTTTTTTGTTTTCAATCTGAGTGACCTCTGTGTGACCTCTGAGTGACCCCTGTGTGACCTCCCCCCCGACAGGCCAGCGCCCAGAACATGAAGGCGGGGGGCGGCGGCCAGCTGCCCCGCACCAACCCGCCCACCCAGAAGCCCCCCAGCCCGCCCACGGCGCGCAAGGGCACCCTGGGGTATGTAAGCGCCTGACCTCCGACCTCTGACCCCGCCCCCCCCCCCCCACCCTGAAGGATCACCCCTTGCTGTTTGGATCAGCTGTGTTGTTGTTGTTGCACGCTGCTCGCCTCTGAACGTGTACAATCGGTGGAAGGTGTAGTGTGTGTGTCTGTGTGTGTGTGTGTGTCTGTGTGTGTGTGTGTGTGTCTGTGTGTGTGTGTGTGTGTTAGAACCTGAGTTGTCGTCGGTGGTGTCACTCTGTGTGTGTGTGTGTTTGTGTTTTTTCGTGTTCGTTGGTTTGAATCGGTTTGAGGTTTTACATTTGGTGACGGCTGTCCACGCAAACACTCTCCCCCGATTCCGGTTGTCGTGGCAACGGTCTGTCAACAGCCTCTCCTCCCTCCTCCTCCCCCCCCCCCCCCCCATCTATGCCCCCAACATCCCCCCCCCCCCCCCATTCTCCCAGACCTAGCTTAATGTTCTCCACATGTAATTAGTGACAATGCGGCAGTAGCTCAGTAGGTAGAGCAGGGTGGACAGAGCGGGTCGTACCACTCACTGTAGGGTCGGCGGTTCGATCCCCTTGATCCCCCCTCCTCCTCCTCCTCCTCCTCCAACTGTCCACATGTCGAACCCCCCACACACATGTACTGATTGTAAGTCACATTGGACAAAAGCGTCTGCTAAACGCCCCCCTTTGACCCTTCACAATGCCTACAGCGTCATTCACAAGCCACTCCTCTACAGAGTTTGTCGTCTCCTTTCATAGTCCCAACATCGATGTTTTTTTTTTTTTTCAATCCCCATTTCAATGTCCACAGCCTCCCTGAAGGCAGGACCAGAGGGCCTGTCTCACACATCTGTACCTACTAGAACACATCTGTACCCACTAGAACACATCTGTACCCACTAGAACACATCTGTACCCGCTAGGACACATCTGTACCCACTAGGACACATCTCTACCCACTAGAGCACATCTGTACCACATCTTTACCCACTAGGACACATCTGTACACATCTGTACCCACTAGGACACATCTGTACCCACTAGAACACATCTGTATCCACTAGAACACATCTGTATCCACTGGGACACATCTGTACC
>JAXIVH010000714.1:5000-26757 GCA_036785325.1 Urophycis tenuis | reverse complement strand
CACATACATAGACAGACACACACACATTTCTGATGGGTGGGCGTGGCTTATTCCAACCTGTGAGACCCCCATTGGCTCAGTATACTGTGGTAGCCCTGTCTACAGGAAGTAAGCGCAGCCATCTTTTCATCGGACGACACATGAAGTGTCGTTCCTCCTTCCACTGCAGTGAGACTTTACTAAAGTCATCTGCCTCTTGTCAGATCCTCCATCACAGAACTGGACTGAATCAAACCTGTACAATATGTACGTCAACCCAAACATATATTTCACATTCACATGTGATACATGTTGATTACATTCTGTACTGATATCATATAAATATTCCTATTCATCCCATACTGATATTATATATCATTTATCAGATTCAGATTCATATTCATCCCATACTGATATTATTAATCCGATCACTACTCTAGTGTAATTTTTTTTACAATTCCACTGCGTTTTTGTATTTACTTCATTTTTCTGCTTTTTTATTTTATTTGTATTCTTTGTATTGTATTTATATGTTACCCTGGCTGCTCAATTTCCCTTCGGGGATGAAGTCTTTTCTATCTATCTATCTATCTATCTACCTACCTATCTATCTATTTTTCTATCTATCCATCTATCTATCATCAGGGGTTTCCCTCATGATAGATAGATAGATGGACACTGATGCTAACACTAGCCTGAGATGCGTCGCGTGATCCATTGGTCTGGTCTGCCGCTCAGATGACTGAACGCACACACGCGCGCACACACACACACACAGCAGCCTCCATGCAGACCGTTCCACCTCATCTCAAACCATTCAGAAACTCCTGTCGTCTATACCCTGTGTTGTCGAGACGGCATCACCGTGACGTGTGACTCCTGTGACAGGTGAAGAGGTGTGTGTGGGGGGGGGGCGTTGGTTTTACTGCACCGCGTGGCACAGAGTCACCGCACGGTGCAGCAGAACCAAGAACCACTGGCTCCGGGTTCGAAGCCCCCCCCCCCCCCCAAACGGAAGGAGACGAGACCACCGTGTGTTAGGACAGCTAGAAGACTGGGAAAGGGGGGGAGACGGGGGGGGGGGGATGGGGGGGACGGACGACACACACACACAAAAACACACACACACACACACACACACAACCCACGGGCCAAAGCAACACATGACACTGAGCTGTTGGCGGGGGGGGGGGGGGGGGTGCTTAGAAACAGAAAAAGCGGAGGCAGACGGACAGGGTGGTCCGCAGTGGAAGATGGAATGAGGAAAAAGAAGCGCTTGTGGGGGGGGGGGGGGAATTAGTGGGTGGGGTCTCATTATGAGGGGGGGGGGGAGGAGTCAAGACAACAAGATCTGCGCGGGTTATCTCGTTATCGTCCTCCCCACTGTGGGCGGAGCCACCGCGGCTCGTCTTACATTCCCCGAGGCCGGGGGTTCGAGGGGCTGCCCGCGGGGGGGGGGGGGGGGGTCTCCGCTCACTTTTTTTTTACAACCTGACAGGACCACGTGTGAGGGAGGGGGGGGGGGGGGCTGGGAGTCCATTCACAGGGCTGAGTGTGTGAGTGTGTGAGTGTGGGAGTGAGTGAGTGAGTGTGGGAGTGTGTGTGTGTGTGTGTGTGAGCGAGCGAGTGGGTGTGGGAGTGTGTATGTTAGTGTGTGTGTGTGTGTGTGTGTGATGAGTGAGTGAGTGAGTGAGTGTGGGAGTGTGTGTGTGTGTGTGTGTGTGTGTGTGTGTGTGTGTGTGTGTGTGTGTGTGTGTGTGTGTGTGTGAGTGAGTGAGTGTGTGGAGGTGTGTGTGCGTGAGTGAGTGATTGTGTGTGTGAGAGTGAGTGAGTGAGTGTGTGTGTGTATGAGTGAGTGTGCGAGTGTGTGTGTGTGTGTGTGTGTGTGTGTGGTCGCTGTGTGTGGGGGGTCTACAGGCTAGTTCGTGACCAGAGGGTCGCCACGGTTACGGTTACCGTCTCCACACAGGGCAGGAAGAGAGGCCAAGAGATCGCTCCTTTCCTCACCCCCCTCACGACGAGGAAGAGGAACGAGGAGGAGGAGGAGGAGGAGGAGACAAGGAAAGAGGGGAGGAAGGAGAAAAGTACAGACGAGGTAAAGGGAGGGGACGAGGGGGCATTCAGAGGCACAGAGGAGCTGCCATGTCGTGGGGGTGAGGAGGAGGAGCAGGAGGAGGAGGAGGAGGAGGAGGAGAGGTTGAGGGGGTGAGGGGGGGGGGGTGGGGGGGGGGGTTCACCTGTACGTGCGGTTCCTCTGAGTGACCGGGAGGGGGCCGGGCAGGGGGGGGCCGGCGCCGCGCGTGGGGCTGGAGACGTAGTCGTTAGGGACAACGGGGGGGCGCACCGGCTCGAGGGTCCGGTAGGGGGAGTGGCGCCTGCGGGGTGGGGGAGGGGGAGGGAGAGGAGGGGGGGGAGGAGGAAGAGGAGGGGGTGAGGAGGAAGAGGAAGAGAGGGTGAGGGGGTGAGGAGGAGGAGGAGGAGGAAGAGAGGGTGGGGAAGAGAGGGTGGGGAGGAGGAAGAGGAGGTGAGGAGGAAGAGGAGGGGGGTGAGGAGGAAGAGGAGGAGGTGAGGAGGAAGAGAGGGTGGGGAGGAGGTGGGAGGAGGAAGAGGAGGAGGTGAGGAGAAAGAGGAAGAGAGGGTGGGGAGGAGGAAGAGGAGGAGGTGAGGAGGAAGAGGAAGAGAGGGTGGGGAGGAGGAAGAGGAAGAGAAGGTGGGGAGGAGGAAGAGGAGGGGGTGAGGAGGAAGAGGAAGAGGAAGGGGTGAGGAGGAAGAGGAAGAGAGGGTGGGGAGGAGGAAGAGGGAGAGAGGGGTGGGAGGAGGAAGAGGGAGAGAGGGTGGGGAGGAGGAAGAGGAAGAGAGGGTGAGGAGGAGGAGGAGGAGGAAGAGGGAGAGAGGTGGGGAGGAGGAAGAGGAGGGGGTGATGAGGAAGAGGAAGAGAGGGTGGGGAAGAGGAAGAGAGGGTGGGGAGGAGGAAGAGGAGGGGGTGAGGAGGAAGAGGAAGAGAGGGTGGTGAGGAGGAAGAGAAGAGAGGGTGGTGAGGAGGAAGAGGAGGGGGTGAGGAGGAAGAGGAAGAGAGGGTGGGGGGGAGGAAGAGGAGAGGGTGAGGAGGAAGAGGAAGAGAGGGTGGGGAGGAGGAAGAGGAAGAGAGGGTGGGAGGAGGAAGAGGAAGAGAGGGTGAGGGGTGTGAGGAGGAGGAAAAAGAGGAAGAGAGGTGGAGGGGTGAGGAGGGGAGGAGGAACAGGGGTGGGGGGAGGAGGAGAGGAGGAGGAGGAGGAGGAGAGAGGTGGGGGTGAGGAAGAGGAGGAGGAGGAAAGAGAGGTGGGGGGTGAGGAGGAGGAGGAGGAAGAGGGGGGAAGAAGAGAGGGTGGGGGGGTGAGGAGGAGGAGGAGGAAGAGGAAGAGAGGTGGGGGGTGAGGAGGAGGAGGAGGAGAAGGACGAGAGAGAGAGGGGGAGGGGTCGAGGGATTGAGGAGAGTTACAAGTGGGAGTAGGAGAGAGGAGGGAGGTGGAGGAGGAGGAGGGGGGAGGGAAGGGGCATCCACAGGGCAGCGTGGTGGTGGAGAAAGGGGGAGGGAGGAGGGGGAGGGGGGGGGAGGTAGAGCAAAGAAACAAACAGGTGCAAACTTAAAAACCGGGAGATGTGACTGGCCGAGCACTGGTGCGGGGGGGGGGGGGGGGGGGGGGGGGGGGATGGGGGAGACGGGGGAGGGAGGAGGGGGGCTGATGACGTCATTAATCAGGGCTTGGGGGGAGGGGGGGGGGGGGAGACAGGAGTGTGTGTCTCTCTGAGGCGGGCACACACACACACACACACAGCTGTGGGGCGGGGGCTGGGCGCGAGCACAGAGGAAACACACAAAAACAAAAACAACAACAACAACAACAACAAGAACAAGGTGGAACAATGGCGGCTCCCCACTCTGTTGGGCTGACTGTCTTCGTCTTCGTCGTGGGTCTGTCTGTGGTGTTCCCCCGACATAAGATGACAATACAGGGGGCGTGGTGGGGAGGGAGAGAGAGAGAGAGAGAGGGGAAGGCCCAGCATACTTCTACAGTATGAGGGTACAGATGTGGTGCAGATGTGTTCTGGTGGGTTAGGGTTAGATGTGGTTCTAGTGGTACAGATGGGTACAGACGTGTTCTAGTGGATACAGATGTGTTCCAGTGGGTACAGATGTGTCCTAGTGGGTACAGATGTGTCCTAGTGGGTACAGATGTGTCCTAGTGGGTAAAGATGTGGGACAGGTGTGTCCTAGTGGGTAAAGATGTGGGACAGATGTGTCCTAGTGGGTACAGATGTGTCCTAGTGGGTACAGATGTGTTCTAGTGGGTACAGATGTGTCTAGTGGGTACAGATGTGTTCTAGTGGGTACAGATGTGTCCTAGTGGGTACAGATGTGTCCTAGTGGTAGATGTGTCCTACTGGGTACAGATGTGGTACGGATGTGTCCTAGTGGGTACAGATGTGGTACAGATGTGTCCTAGTGGGTACAGATGTGGTACAGATGTGTCCTAGTGGGTACAGATGTGGTATGGATGTGTCCTAGTGGGTACAGATGTGGTACGGATGTGTCCTAGTGGGTACAGATGTGGTACAGATGTGTTCTAGTGGGTACAGATGTGGTACGGATGTGTCCTAGTGGGTACAGATGTGGTACAGATGTGTTCTAGTGGGTACAGATGTGTTCTAGTGGGTACAGATGTGTCCCAGTGGATACAGATGTGTTCTAGTGGATACAGATGTGTTCTAGTGGGTACAGATGTGTCCCAGTGGTACAGATGTGTCCTAGTGGGTACAGATGTGTCCCAGTGGATACAGATGTGTTCTAGTGGATACAGATGTGTTCTAGTGGGTACAGATGTGTCCCAGTGGATACAGATGTGTTCTAGTGGATACAGATGTGTTCTAGTGGGTACAGATGTGTCCTAGTGGGTACAGATGTGTACAGATGTGTCCTAGTGGGTAAAGATGTGGTACAGATGTGCTCTAGTGGGTAGAGATGTGTCCTAGTGGGTACAGATGTGTCCTAGCGGGGGTACAGATGTGTTCTAGCGGGTACAGATGTGTTCTAGTGGGTACAGATGTGTTCTAGTAGGTACAGATGGTGAGACAGGCCTCTGTCCTGCTTCAGGGAGGCTGTGGACATTGAAATGGGGATGAAAAAAAAAAAAAACATCGATGTTGGGGACTATGAAAGGAGACGACAAACTCTGTAGAGGAGTGGCTTGTGAATGACGCTGTAGGCATTGTGAAGGGTCAAAGGGGGGCGTTTAGCAGACGCTTTTGTCCAAAGTGACTTACAATCAGTACATGTGCGGGGGGTTCAACATGTGGACAGTTGGAGGAGGAGGGGGAGGAGGGGTGATCAAGGGGATCGAACCGTCGACCCTACGGTGAGCGGTACGACCCGCTCTGTCCACCCTGCTCTACCTACTGAGCTACTGCCGCATAGTCACTAATTACATGTGGAGAACATTAAGCTAGGTCTGGGAGAATGGGGGGGGGGATGTTGGGGGCATAGATGGGGGGGGGGAGGAGGAGGGAGGAGAGGCTGTTGACAGACCGTTGCCACGACAACCGGAATCGGGGGAGAGTGTTTGCGTGGACAGCCGTCACCAAATGTAAAACCTCAAACCGATTCAAACCAACGAACACGAAAAAACACAAACACACACACACACACAGAGTGACACCACCACCAACGACAACTCAGGTTCTAACACAACACACACACACACACACACACACACACACACACACACACACACACACACACACACACACACACACACACACACACACACACACACACACACACACACACACACACACACACACACTACACCTTCCACCGATTGTACACGTTCAGAGGCGAGCAGCGTGCAACAACAACAACACAGCTGATCCAAACAGCAGGGGGTGATCCTTCAGGGTGGTGGGGGGGGGGGGGGCGGGGTCAGAGGTCGGAGGTCAGGCGTCTTACATACCCCAGGGTGCCCTTGCGCGCCGTGGGCGGGCTGGGGGGCTTCTGGGTGGGCGGGTTGGTGCGGGGCAGCTGGCCGCCGCCCCCCGCCTTCATGTTCTGGGCGCTGGCCTGTCGGGGGGGGGGGGGGGGGAGAGGTCACTCAGGGGTCACTCAGAGGTCACACAGAGGTCACTCAGATTGAAAACAAAAAGTTCAAAAATTAAAAAAAAAAAAAAAAAAAAGGTACAAAAAAAATTGCAACATGGAAAAAAAACATGCAACAAATATATACATACAAAATATACAAATATACAAATATACACAAAATCTGGAATAGGCCGATAGCATATGGATCCTGGCGCTTATAGATAAGGAGGGAGAGTATGGATGCACAGTAAAAGAATAGAAATGTGAAGATTGTCAATGCAAAGTCGATACAAAGTACATATTCAATGTAATAGTGCAGGAGTGATCAATGCCACACACACACACACACACACACACACACACACACACACACACACACACACACACACACACACACACACACACACACACACACACACACACACACACACACACACACACACACACACACACACACACACACACACACACACACACACACTAATAAAATGAGTGAACGCAGCATGCTGGCACGCTGAGGATGTGTGGTTGCGTGGGGTTCGAGAGGCCCTGCTACACAACACACACACACACACGCACACACACACAGTGCACTACGGCTGTTCTGAGTTTTGTGTTGGTCGTTTATAACCCAATCACCCGCTTACAGAATCCCCCGCCTCTGGGAATCTGATTGGTCGACGTCAATGTGAATTGACGGAAAGGGAAAGACCATGTTCGTCCAGATGTGAGGGTTGGAGCTCGTTTGCCACGAGACGAGGTAAAAAGGGGGGGGGGGGGGCGTTTAGCAGACGCTTTTGTCCCAAAGCGACTAACAATCAGTACATGTGTGGGTGGGTTCAACATGTGGACAGTTGGAGGAGGAGGAGGAGGAGGAGGGGGATCAAGGGGATCGAACCGCCAACCTGCGGGTGAGTGGTACGACCCGCTCTGTCCACCCTGCTCTACCACCACTGAGCTACTGCCCACCCAGACTACTAGTGGGTGGGTGCTACCTAGAAGGCTTTTTCAAATCCCAAAAACACAAACAAACATAACATGAACGCGGTGCACGTGTTGAGGAGAGTTGAAGGGAGAGACACACCACCAGAACCAGAAGACATGCTCCAAAACACAACAACACCGTGATGCACAAGAGCTGGCCACGTCGCTCTCACACACTCACCTTGAACCTCAGCAGCCACTAAGGTCGGGGTTACAGTAAAGTTACACGCGAGCAGAGGAGAGAGAGAGAGAGAGAGAGAAGATGAGAAGATACAGAGGTGAAATGGGGAGGATTAGTAAACAGAGCAGGAGACTCAAAACAGGTTACGTTCGCGACAATCAGACCCAAGGGAAAGCGAACGAACAGATTCGAAAAAATTCGCAATCACCAACATCACAGTCATTCGGCTGACATCGTTCTTTCGTATGATGTCACTAAATAACTAAATCAATATGCATCTTTGTTGCAAATACGCAATAAAGATGCAATTTCCCTCAGGGATCAGTGAGTGATGTTGTATACTAGCAATGGTTCACCTAGCAATTGAAGTGCTTGAAACTTGTCATAAGAATATTTCACCTTCTTATGACAAATGTACTCTTTGTAAGTCGCTTTGGATAAAAGCGTGTGCTTAACGCCCCTCAATGTAAATGTAAATGGATCATTAAAGTATTTCTGTCTGTCTGTCAAATAAATAAATAAAAGCTACATGTGTTTTTTTCTAAGTGTATATTTGGAATGGATGGTTCGAAAACAGTGACTCTTATGTTCTCTTATGTTCTCTCATGTTCTGGGTTCCCCACTCGGTTCACTGATTAGGTGAGAACTCAATTCAGAGCATCGATTCGCTAAAGGGGGCGCGAGCGAGAACGAATCAAACTCAGAGGACAGCTCTGAGGCCCTCGGCCCGTTTCCTCCTTCTGAGTCGGAAGCCGACCGAACATCTCGCTCGGAATCGAGATAAAGGATTCCAAAACGAATCCTCTTGAACTTTGCTGCCACATGCTCATCCGAGCATTCGTGTCAATGTAGACAGACTCTGTAGACAGAGTCCACAGTGCCAATACATAGAGGGGGCGAACCCAAATATCAAATCAGACGCCATTTTGAGTTGACATTCGTGTAGACCGACTCAATGTAGATGGAGTCCCTTAGATAAAGACTCAATTGACAGTTATTAGTGAGTGCAAGTCAATGGCAAAATCTTTATGACTAAATGAATGAATTTGCTATTATTATTTCTAAGTTGATGCAGTTGATGTAACACAGTGCCAAGTCCTTTATCAAACGCAATGCATTCATCAATTCCTCTTTCTGTGCATTAAAACATTAACTTCTGGGCCGTGTTCCGATATCCACACTTCCATGAGTACACTTAAACGTAGCACACTACCCAGATTTCCAGATGTTAGTGTTGTTCCAAATGCTGCACTTGCAACACACGTGAAGCCACCGCGCCCCCACACTGACGTCTGTCCGGCCATTTTACAACCGAGCGCGCGGCTCCGCCTCTTCCCGGGGCGTAGCCAAGATGGCCGCCGTCGCCGAGCACGGAAAGTGTACACCAGTTGCGTGCTCACCGTTTTTGAGGGGTACCATCATCCGGGGGGGGGGTCCTTTGAGTACACTTCTTTTCTCGCCACGATCGCAATCGGAACGCCCCTAACGTACTCAAACTAAGTACACCAAGTTCGGGAAGTATGGATATCGGAACACGGCATCGCTTCACAGCCATTAACCGGGTCCTCGGTGAATCTCATCCACCACAGTCAGACCGCCTCGCCAAAGATGGCCGCCGCCTCGCCAAAGATGGCCGCCGCCGCCGCGCCCCCCCCCCCCCCCCCCCCCCACCTACCTTGACGCCGTGGCCCGTGTCGTCCAGCATGCTGTAGTCGATGGGCTTGCGGACGTAGCGGACGGGCCGCTCGGGGTTGGCGGGCGCGATGATCTTGTGCGTGCGCGACGTGTTCTTGTTGGTGGTGAGCACGCCGATCTCCCGCCGCGCCACCTTCTCCTTGTGGATGTCCACCGTCTGGGGGGGGGGGGAGGAGGGGGAGACGGGTGAGGGGTGGGGGAGTCAGGTGGGGGAGACGGGTGGGGGTAGGGGTGGGGGTGGGTCAGGTGGGGGAGACGGGTGGGGGTGGGTCAGGTGGGGGAGTCGGGTGGGGGTTTGGGGGGAGTCAGGTGGGGGAGTCGGGTGGGGGGAGTCAGGTGGGGGAGTCGGGTGGGGGAGTCGGGTGAGGGGGTGGGGGTGGGTGGGGGAGTCAGGTGGGGGAGAGGGGGGGGGTTAGGTGGGGGGTGTCAAGTGGGGGAGTTGGGTGGGGGAGTTGGGTGAGGGGGTGGGGGAGTTGGGTGGGGGAGTTGGGTGAGGGGGTGGGGGAGTTGGGTGGGGGAGTTGGGTGAGGGGGTGGGGGTGGAGGTGGGTGGGGGAGTCAGGTGGGTGAGGGGAGAGGGTTAGGTGGGGGGTGTCAGGTGGGGGAGCCGGGTGGAGGTAAGGTTGGGGGTGAGGGTGGATGTCAGGTGTGGGAGTTGGGTGAGGGGGGGAGGGGTCAGGTGGAGGAGTCGGGTGAGGGAGTTGGGTGAGGGTGGGGTTGAGGGTGGGGTTGAGGGTGGGGGAGTCGGGTGAGGGTGGGGGGGGTCAGATTAGTTAGGTGAGGGATGGGGGAGTCAGATGGGGGAGTTGGGTGAGGGGGGGTGAGGGGGGGTCACTCAACACAGCGAAACATGCAGTCGTAACATCTTCACAACAACACATTAAAAGAGGGCTGTGGGTACGACTTGAGAGTTGTACAGAGAGACAACGACTGAATGACACTAAATAACCAAAACATCCATCCATCCATTCGAACCCAGAACCCTCTTGCTGTGAGGCGACAGTGCTAACCACTGCACCACCGTGCCGCCCCAAAACATCCAGTAGATGTTTATTCACAATAATTATTATTTTTTATTGTTATTGTTTCTTAACTGACATCGAAATTGTTTGTCATTAGTGTTTTCTCCAGATAGTCTAGTAGGAATATCGACATTTATTTAGGATTTTACATGACTACAACTCTACTTCACTACTCTCAAAATGGCAGCAGTATCGTCAACTAAAACATCCCACGAAGCATTCAAACATACACTGAACCTTCTCTGACTGTGGCTGAGGGTGTGTGTGTGTGTGTGTGTGTGTGTGTGTGTGTGTGTGTGTGTGTGTGTGTGTGTGTGTGTGTGTGTGTGTGTGTGTGTGTGTGCGTGTGTGCGTTAAGAGGTTGGGATACCCGACCCGAGCCCAGCGGGACCCGGGTTCGGGACAAATATTCTCGGTCACATCTGCGTCACATCTGAACCCGCGCATGTTGCACTAATCTTGTGTGTTGACGTTTCCAAAACGCCTTGCAGTTTGCTTCATAAAGGTGAAGGCTTTCATCAACACAGACAGTAAACGTGTCATTATGTGTGAACAAAAAATAAGACTTTAACTGTGTCGGGGTCGGACATAAAAAAGCTTGATGCCTGTCGGGCTCGGCTCGGGTTCGGTTACTGTTCTGTCAGACGCGGGGATCGGACAGAAACTCCCTGCCCGATCCGCACTCTGGTATGTACACGTGTGTGTGTGTGCGTGTACGCGTGTCCGTGTGTGCGTATACCCGCGTGTGTGCGTGTGTGTGTGCGTGTGCATGTGTACGTGCATGTGTGCCTGCGTGTGTACGTGCGTTCGTACGTACGTACGTGCATGTGTGTATACCAGCGTGTGTGTGCGTGCGTGCATGTGTGCCTGCGTGTGTACGTGCGTTCGTACGTACGTACGTGCATGTGTGTATACCAGCGTGTGTGTGCGTGCGTGCATGTGTGCCTGCGTGTGTACGTGCGTGCGTGCGTGCGTACGTACGCGCATGTGTGCCTGCGTGTGTGTGTATACCAGCGTGTGTGTGTGTGTGTATACCAGCGCGCGTGTGTATACCAGCGTGTGTACATGCGTGCGTGCGTACGTGCATGTGTGCCTGCGTGTGTGCGCGTGTGTGTACGCGCGTGTGTGTGTGCGTGTGTACACATGTGCGTGCGTACGCGCGTGCATGTGTGTGTACGCGTGCTCGTGTGTGTACGCTTGTGTGTGTGTGTGTACGCTTGTGTGTGTGTGTGTGTACGCTTGTGTGTGTGTACGCTCATATGTGTGTGTACGCTCTTGTGTGTGTGTGTGTGTGTGTACGCGTGTGTGTGTGTGTGTGCGTGAGTGCGTACGCGCATCTGTGTGTATGTGTGTATGCGCCTGTGTGCGCACGTGCGTGTGCGCACGTGTGTGTACGTGCGTGTGTACGCGTGCGTGCGTGCATGCGTACGCATGTGCACGCATGTGTACGCATGTGCATGTACGTGCGTGTGTACGCGTGCGTGCGTGCATGTGTACGCATGTGCATGTGCGTGCGTGCGTGCACGTGCACGCATGTGTGTGCGTGCATGCATGTGTACGCATGTACGTGCATGCATGCATGTGTACGCATGCATGTGCATGTGCGTGCGTGCATGTGTGCGCGTGTGGCCAGGCCCACCTGGGAGATGTGGTTGATGGAGGACTCCATGCGGCGCAGCTGCGAGGCCTGGATGTCCAGCATCTGCAGCACGTTGTTGGCCAGCGTGTTGATCAGGTACGCCACGCTGGCCAGCGACTGCGTGGCGTAGTTCTTGGTCTCCTCAAGCGCCCGGTGCTTGTCCGGCGACTGGGGGGGGGACGGAAACACAGCGGAACACGGTCAGGGCTACAGCCAGACAGGGGGGGGGGTCGCGTTAGCAATTGTTAGCTAGTTTCAGCTAGTGTTGCCTAGTGTCGGCTAGCGTCGGCTAGTGTTAGCTAGTTTCAGCTAGTGTAAGCAAGCGTTGGCTAGTGTTGGTTAGTGTCAGCTAGTGTTAGCTAGTGTCAGATAGTGTCGGCTAGTTGGCTAGTGTCAGCTAGTGTGGGCTAGTTGGCTAGTATCCGCTAGTGTTAGCTAGTGTCAGCTACTGTTAGCAAGCGTTGGCTAGTGTTAGCTAGTGTTGATTAGTGTTGGTTAGTGTCAGCTAGTGTTAATTAGTGTTGGTTAGTGTCAGCTAGTTTTAGCTAGTGTCAGATAGTGTCGGCTAGTTGGCTAGTGTCAGCTAGTGTGGGCTAGTTGGCTAGTATCAGCTAGTGTTGGCTAGCATGAGCTACTGTCAGCTAGTGTTAGCAAGCGTTGGCTAGTGTTGGCTAGCATGAGCTACTGTCAGCTAGTGTTAGCAAGCGTTGGCTAGTGTTAGCTAGTGTTGATTAGTGTTGGTCAGTGTCAGCTAGTTTTAGCTAGTGTCAGATAGTGTCGGCTAGTTGGCTAGTGTCAGCTAGTGTGGGCTAGTTGGCTAGTATCAGCTAGTGTCGGCTAGCGTTGGCTAGTGTCGGCTAGTGTGGGCTAGTTGGCTAGTATCAGCTAGTGTCGGCTAGCGTTGGCTAGTGTCAGCTAGCGTTGGCTAGTGTCGGCTAGCGTTGGGTAGCATAAGCTAGCGTTAGCTCATTTTGGCTAGTGTCAGCTAGCGTTGGGTAGCATAAGCTAGCGTTAGCTCGTTTTAGCTAGTGTTTGTTGGCTAGTGTTAGGGACAGGGCGGTTGACTCCCATCCCCCAAAAAAAGGTTCTGGGTTCCACAGTCGAGGACATCATTCTTGAAAACACACCGGGAGATGCCCCGCCCCCTACCCCCTACCCCCTGTCACTACAAGGAAGTGTTGCAAAAGTCACTACAAGGAAGTGTTAAAAAAAAAGTTCTGCTTGACCACTTGACCACCCCAATGCGATGCGTGTCTACAGAGACACGCGGTTTTGACACTGTTTCCAAAAGCGACGTGCGGTGTTGCAATTCAGTCACACGGCAGGTCTTAAAAAAAAAAAAAAAAAAGAGGACAACATGTCAGACTCACAAGCTCTTGACTCAACTCAACCCCCTTGACCATTAACAAATCATCCACTGATGTTCGATGTTCGAAAATCAGAAACACACTTTTGTGTCAGGTCATGGAAACTAGGGACACAAGTCATCCCTGGGGCATTTTGGAGTTATTCACAGATTCTTAAAGTGTCGTATCCAATGATGTGTGACACATGGACATCTGATGATATTTGGAGAAGTTGTGGCCATTTGAAATTACGCACATCACAAAAGCTCAAACTGAGGAAAAAGCCTCCTTAAGATTTGCAGTTGTCACCTCTCTCTATGGGCACAGCCGATTTCAAACACAAAATGTATACTTTTAAAGAAACCAACACTGTTATCTGAAACATGGAGAGGCTTCTCTGTGATCTCAACTCACAGATTCTGCAAAAAAAAAAAAAACACACAAAAAAAACCAAAATCACTCATTTTGAAAAAAAAAAATCACTTCTTTAATTGTTAATTTGCGCAAATGTTATGTTGGCGACTCGTGTCCTTGGATTCCATGACCCGACACATTTTTTGTGTGCGATCGCCGCCCCCCCCCCCCACACTCGAACCCAGAACCAGGCCGCTGTTACCCCGCCACACATGATGAACGCTGCTAGCCAACGTGGACACGTAGCGTACGGTGCTGTGGAGAGAAACAGTGTGCTTGAGGGCAGGCCTACCGAGACGCCATTTTATCACTGGCTAGAAGATACCACCGTCCCTTGTCTCATTGCAATTCAGCGCTGCAGAGTTGGAAAACACCTCTCTCTCTCTCTTAGTCTCTCTCTCCCTCTCTCTCAGTCTCTCTCTCCCTCCATCCCTCGCTCTCCCTCTCTCTTAGTCTCTCTCTCCCTCCATCCCTCGCTCTCCCTCTCTCTCTTAGTCTCTCTCTCCCTCCATCCCTCGCTCTCCCTCTCTCTCTTAGTCTCTCTCCCTCCATCCCTCGCTCTCCCCCTCTCTCTTAGTCTCTCTCCCTCCATCCCTCGCTCTCCCTCTCTCTTAGTCTCTCTCTCCCTCCATCCCTCGCTCTCCCTCTCTCTCTTAGTCTCTCTCCCTCCATCCCTCGCTCTCCCTCTCTCTCTTAGTCTCTCTCCCTCCATCCCTCGCTCTCCCTCTCTTAGTCTCTCTCCCTCCATCCCTCGCTCTCCCTCTCTCTCTTAGTCTCTCTCTCCCTCCATCCCTCGCTCTCCCTCTCTCTCTTAGTCTCTCTCCCTCCATCCCTCGCTCTCCCTCTCTCTTAGTCTCTCTCCCTCCATCCCTCGCTCTCCCTCTCTCTCTTAGTCTCTCTCTCCCTCCATCCCTCGCTCTCCCTCTCTCTCTTAGTCTCTCTCCCTCCATCCCTCGCTCTCCCTCTCTCTCTTAGTCTCTCTCCCTCCATCCCTCGCTCTCCCTCTCTTAGTCTCTCTCCCTCCATCCCTCGCTCTCCCTCTCTCTCTTAGTCTCTCCCTCCATCCCTCGCTCTCCCTCTCTTAGTCTCTCTCCCTCCATCCCTCGCTCTCCCTCTCTTAGTCTCTCTCTCCCTCCATCCCTCGCTCTCCCTTAGTCTCTCCCTCCATCCCTCTCTCTCCCTCTCTTAGTCTCTCTCTCCCTCCATCCCTCGCTCTCCCTCTCTTAGTCTCTCTCTCCCTCCATCCCTCGCTCTCCCTCTCTCTCTTAGTCTCTCTCTCCCTCCATCCCTCGCTCTCCCTCTCTTAGTCTCTGTCTCCCTCCATCCCTCGCTCTCCCCCCCTCTCTCAGTGTGTGTGTGTGTGTGTTTGCGTGTGTGCATGTGTGTGTGTGTGTGCTTGTGTGTGTGTGTGTGCGTCTGTGTGTGTGTGTGTGTGCGTGCGTGCGTGCGTGCGTCTGTGTGTGTGACTGCTGTCCCACTGACACACCATTGCTCATTTCGCTGTTGTTGCTCAGCCAACACCACCAAGTGTCTGTGGTGGCGAGAGAGTGTCGGGCCTTCTCCACCACGTTCCTCACCGTCCCGCCTTCAGAGGACATGGGAGGGTTCGAGAGCTCCACATGATTAACAATGGGGGGGGATACGAGAGAGGCTCCATGTCTGCTGTCACCACCGCGGTGACAAGGCGCTGCGGCCTAGTGTTGTAGGCTTGTGTGTGTGTGTGTGTGTGTGTGTTGGTGTGTGTGCGTTGGTGTGTGTGTGTGTGTGTGTGTTGGTGTGTGTGTGTTGGTGTGTGTGTGCGTTGGTGTGTGTGTGTGTGTGTTGGCGTGTGCGTTGGTGTGTGTCGGTGTGTGTGTGTGTGTGCGTTGGTGTGTGTGTGCGTTGGTGTGTGTGTGCGTTGGTGTGTGTGTGTGTCATGCACCACAACCGGTACATTCTTGTGTGCAAAAAAAAACCCAAAACAAAAACAGGGACAAGCAATGGGCGAACAGACCCTGTTAAGTAGGTTAAAAGCACCCAAATCAAAATCAATAGCGAGATGGCGACATGCAGAGGACAGCGGAGCCAATTACTGCCACAGGGTCACACACACACACACACACACACACACACACACACACACACACACACACACACACACACACACACACACACACACACACACACACACACACACACACACACACACACACACACACACACACACACACACACACAATGTAGTTCAAAGGGGCGCTGAAACTGAAAGAAAAAAAGGCCACCGAGATGGGGGCAGATTGCAAAAAAAAAAAAAATCCAAAATCTTGGAACAGAAGTGCAATGTTTTCCTTTCCGGCAAAACAACGTCGCCCGCCCGCTCGCCACAAATCAAGATGGCGGCCGGGACACATTATCCATCTGAGCAGCGCGGTATGGATTTAGCGTGAAACCCGGAGCAGAAATGGAGCTGATGAATGGGCGGCGACCGGGAGGTGGTCATCATCATCATCCATACTTTATACAGCGAAGAGGGAGAGACTGTGTCCGTTCTGATCTGTTGGAGGCGTTTTTCCTGCCCAACATGAGTATTCATTACATTTTTCGGCCATTCACCATCACTGTAAACACATTCATTCTCGGGTGGGTCGAGGTACAAGCAACAAAGATACAAGCAACAAAATGGAGGGCGGCGAGAGTGTGTGTGTGTGTGTGGCGTTCGGCTGCTTCACAAGCACGCGGGTTCCGGGTTCGAAACCGCGGTGGCAGGACCTTTCTGGGTGGGGTTTGTGTGTGTGTCGCCACCCACACCCCCACCCCCCATGGTCATGTGGGTTCTGAAAGGTCTCCGCCCACACCATGAGACCATCGCTCCACATCCATCCATCCATCCATTATCGTAACCGCTTATCCTCTACGAGGGTCGCGGGGGGGCTGGAGCCAATCCCAGCTGCAACGGGCGAGAGGCGGGGTACACCCTGGACAGGTCGCCAGCCTATCACAGGGCTAACATATATAGACAAACAACCATTCACACACACATACACACCTATGGTCAATTTTAGAGACACCAATGAACCTAATCCCCAACCTGCATGTTTTTGGTCTGTGGGAGGAAGCCGGAGTACCCGGAGAGAACCCACGCAAGCACGGGGAGAACATGCAAACTCCACACAGAAAAGGTCCCGGGTCCCAGGTGGATTCGAACCCAGAACCCTCTTGCTGTGAGGCGACAGTGCTAACCACTGCACCACCGTGCCGCCATCGCTCCACATGTTTAAGGTTAATATCCTCCTGCCTGCGCACTTGAGCAAGGCAGTAGACCTCCAGCTGCCGCCCTTGGTCGCGTCCGAGCGGCTGCCCACTGCTGCAGCTGGCGATGGGTCAAAGGCTCCTGGTGCTGCTCAAATGTGTACTGAGGTGCATTGTACACATACAATCACATATTCATCACATATTCCTGACAAGGAGTCACCGTTTTCATGGAGAAATGAGACGCTTGGTTTTTTTTTTTGGAGAAATGCAGTCCCGTGTGTGTAACGCAGTGGTTCCCCACTGGTTTTGTGCCCAAGGCCCACCAAAGGACAAGTAAAAAATCTCAAGGCACAAATAGCCTTTATAACATGTGTTATCACTCATATCATGTCAAATATCTGTAAATGTGCATAGCTATAATGCCAAATAAAATGTGACAAAGACATTAGTCATGAAATATTTATTAACTAAATATTTCAAATATTAATTTAAAACTATCAAATTAGGCTTCATCAAAGCAGCAACACACCCATTTAAACCAGACAGGTCACAAAATAAAAAATGAGGCAAGAATCAAATAAATGTTTCTAGGTATATAGTTTGCCTCGGTATGATGAAACGAGTGCATACAAAGTACTGATAAAGTAAATGAATAAATAATCATTTTTGTGTGGTTGTATATTGCAATAATAATGTATGGTTGTCACAAAATCCCACGGCACACCGTTTGGGAACCACTGGTCTAACGACTACGGAGACAGCGATCTCTCTCTCTGGGTTCGTCTGATCCGGTCTGATCAGCCGCTCCCATCTTCGTGCAGAGAGAGACCACGGCCGCACTTTTAAGTCCGTTTGATCGGGGGCCCTGCTCCGACAACGCCAGCAGAGCCAAGCGTGTCATCGAGAGCTGTGAGCCGCTAGAGGCAGCGTCACCTGACTAGAGAGAGTTGACAGGCTGATCTCCAGACGGAAGGGGGGGGGGGGGGGGGGGGCGGGCGAGGCTGCACACCTGTGAGCGAGGTAAAAGTGCAAAAGGTGAGAGAGACAGAGAGACAGAGAGAGACAGAGAGAGACACACAGTACGTTTACATGCAGCAAGAAATTCGAATTTCTGATGGGATCAGATAATGACATGCGTAAGACCGGATCACTTGTCCGAGTATACATGCCGTTCAGAGAGAATCGGATTAACAGCCGGAGCATGGGCTGACTCTGGACGCTATGTGGCGCTCTGCGCATGTGCAGAATGGCACTGCGCATGCGCAGAATGCAAAATCCAATTCAGATCCGATCGCTGAGTATACATGCCGTTAAAAGTCCGACTATGGACGAATTATCCAGGTGTTGTTATCCGATTTTGAGATGTCCGAAGTAGGTTCGGATTAAGGTGTTTACATGCACTTAAAAAGTCCGAACGATGTCTTATACGATTAGAAATTCGAATTTCTTGCTGCATGTAAACGTACTGAGAGAGAGACAGAGAGAGACAGAGACAGAGAGAGAGAATGTGTCTTCCTTTCGATCTCCTTGGAGCATCAGTGGGGCCAGATAACCTCTCAAACTGCCCCCTGTCTCTCGCCTTGCCCCATGGCCCTTGTGACAAACAGTTGCCCAGTTTCCACAAGCAGGAAAGAAGTACATTTGTCAGAAGAAGGTGAAACACTAACATTGCTTGCTAATACAGTAAGAAAGTCAACCAGCAACAAGTTTCAAAGCATTTCGATTTGCTAGGTGAACCGTTGCTAGTGTACAAGCTCAGTGTTGTCGGCATTCGGCACCTGCTTGTCTCGGTTTCATGCGGCACAGCTCTAAGGGTAAAGGGGGGGGGCGTTTAGCAGACGCTTTTGCCCCAAAGCGACTTACAATCAGTACATGTGTGTGGGGGGGTTCGACATGTGGACAGTTGGAGGAGGAGGAGGAGGAGGAGGAGGGGGGGATCAAGGGGGATCGAACCGTCGACCCTACGGTGAGCGGTACGACCCGCTCTGTCCACCCCTGCTCTAACCCCACACTGAGCTACTGCTGCGTGTTAAATTGCTCTTTATTGCGGTCGTGTGGGTGGGAAATGAACCCGGAACCACAGGCCATGTCACCACAGTCTGATGAGGGCCACAAATGAGTGTGTATTCAGGTATGTGTGTGTGTGTGTGTGTTTTCCTATTTCACTATGCCCATAGCCTCACAGCAACTGAGCTACTGCCCGCCCCTCAGAAACAGCCCCGCTTGGTGGATCTAACCCCCTGTGGTGAGTGTGTAGGGGAGACCAGGTAGAACATCCACACACACACACACGTTGAATGTACACACTTTGCCACGCGGGCCGGCCAGACAAACTGCCGGCTGGGCTATTTTCATTGTGAGGGGCGCCAGAGACCAGACCATCACATGATGCCAGGATGCTTTCAGAATAGGGTGGGGGGGGGGGGGGGGGGGGGGGGAAGCATACAAATGACTACAGACAGCACATGACAGTCTGTCTGTCTACACAGTCACAGGCTCCGACTATTAATACCCTCAACACAGGCCGCTACGAGAGTGAGTAAACACACAATCGATGATTGGGGGGCTGCGTGTTAAAGTGGCTGTCAAAGAGTGGTCTCACGTGCAACACATTATAAACATTCGTGTCCTGACTGAAATAGTACACTGATGAAACTGGTAACACAACAAATGACGAGATGTGTCTGAATAAAACGTATATGATATTAAGTATCACCACAATGACACGCTTTAAATGAACTCCAATTCAATGATGATTGTGTGTGTGTGTGTGTGTGTGTGTGTGTGTGTGTGTGTGTGTGTGTGTGTAAATAGATATATCGACATTGATATATTCGTCTCATACAAACAAGGATTACCGCGACACCAAATTCACCATCTGCCCCAACCCTGCTCCAAAGACTCAGGAGTGAGCTATCGGCATGCCAAATATACAGGAAAATCTCGCTGGGCGAGAAGAGGCGAGACTAGCGACACACACTACTTCACTGCCTCTCTTTGTGTGTGTGTGCGCGCGTGTGCGTGTGTGCGCGTGCGTGACAAATGGCCGCGAGGGACTGGTTTAATCCGTCCCCGACCACATCAACCTCACCTGAAGCGTCCCAGAATACCACAATTTCACAAGAAATTGCAGTTCCCACCCAATTGAAAATGAGCACGCACACACACACACACACAAAAAACCACACAGCTTTTTTTACAGCTGCCACTATAATGTATGAACATGGGAGAAAAGGCTACCAGTCAAAACGGCAAGGAAGGCGGGGGGTGGATTTTAAAAGATGAGTTGGCAGGATCCAAACGCTGCGAAAGTTCAGGGAGGAATATCACGCTCCACATATATGCTCATAAACTAAATAAACACACGCCAAAATAGCCCGTGCGTGGTGACAAGCGAGGGCTGACCCTGTGATTCACCGGATTCAGATACTTAAAACCCCGCTAGATCACTAGAACACTTGGAAGGTAATATATAACGAGATGTCAGGACTCGGGACTGTGTGGGCATGTACTGTCACAGACGATCCGCCAACCGCTGTCAACACCTCGCTTATCACATACTACTGTCCACACTGCTATCTCATGTACTGATCAGATACTACTGCCCACGGTAGGAACATGTACTCATCAGATACTACTGTCCACGGTGCGATCTGGATGTACTGATCAGATAATACTGCCCACGGTAGGAACATGTACTCATCAGATACTACTGTCCACGGTAGGAACATGTACTCATCAGATACTACTGTCCACGGTGCGATCTGGATGTACTGATCAGATAATACTGCCCACGGTAGGAACATGTACTCATCAGATACTACTGTCCACCGTGCGATCTCGAGTACGTATACAGACACCACCGTCCATAGTAGTAACATCTACTTCATCAGATACACGTACTACTGTGGCAGACCCCCATGCCCCCCCCCCCCCCCCCCCCCCCCTACAAGACAGAGGTCTACAGATGACGGGCTCTCCCCCCCCCCCCACCCCCGTCGCAGTGAACGATCATCACACCGGGAACATCCACCTGAGCTACCCGGCGGAGGCGAGCCCGCTGGCGGTCTGGTTCGCGTGAACCGACCGGGGAGGAGCTAGCGAGCTCCCGTTAGCCTAGCTTGGGCTAACAGAGCCACGGACGATGGAGATAACGGGGAAAATGAACACATGACGTTTTATTTAACCGCTCGGTTCTCTGGTGGGCTATTAATCGACTCGAATGAATTGGATGTTGTTGTTTTTTTTCCTCCCACTACGGCTGTCTGTCCGCAACGTTAGCCGCGGCTAGTTAGCTTAGCTTAGCATCAGTTCGGCAAGCCGTGTTTTGGTCGCTTCAAACCGCGAACCCCACAACACAACCCAAAAAGAAAAAGAAGAAAATGACACAACGCTGACCTGGACATAGTTGCTCTCGCAGTACTCCGCGACCCTCTCCAAATTGGTGAAGCTGTCCAGCAGCGCGCTGCGTCCCGCTGGGATCTCCTCTTCCAGAAGCATCTGTAGCTCCGCCATTTTCACATCTTTAGCAGTGTGTGAGTGGAGGAAGTAAGTGCGCGGGGGGGGCGGCGCGGCGGGCGCGGCGGCGGCAGCGGCGGCGGCGCGGCGGTACTGCAAGCAGGGGCTCTCTCTCTTCCCATTGACGCCCGCTCCGCCGCTCCGCCGCCGCGGCGGCGCGGAGTCAATGCGGAAGAATGTCACGACTGCGATGCGTTTGACGTGCGCTCCCTCGCCCACGTCCCACATGCATGTACACAGCGACACTTATAGCGTGTGATGATGATATATAATAATAATAATAATAATAATAATAATAATAATAATAATAATAATAATAATAATAATTTTATTTTTAATTTAGTTTTTTTTATTTATTTATTTTTATTTACATTTTGTAATTTATTTTTCTTACTTTTAAAATGTTCATCTTTGACTTTTTTGGTAGGGAAGACCGGGTATGGTTGTAACACTTTTTGCCTCAGCACCTGTAACTCATTGAATTTTTGAGCTACAGCTCTCAAACTTTAATACAAAGTACCCACATTTGCTTACTACAAATGGCACAAATTTAAACCTCTGCAAGAATATCACAGACCTCATGAGGTGATGACAAATACATGTTGTTCCTTTGTTACAACCTACCCCACTACTGGCG
>JAXIVH010000713.1:47500-51371 GCA_036785325.1 Urophycis tenuis | reverse complement strand
GGGCTCTGGGCCCCAGTGGAGGGGGCCGTGGTGGTCTGGGTGTGTGTGTGTGGTCTGTGTAGAGCTCTAACAGGGCTCTGGGCCCCAGTGGAGGGGGCCGTGGTGGTCTGGGTGTGTGTGGTCTGTGTAGAGCTCTAACAGGGCTCTGGGCCCCGATGGAGGGGGCCGTGGTGGTCTGGGTGTGTGTGTGTGTGGTCTGTGTAGAGCTCTAACAGGGCTCTGGGCCCCAGTGGAGGGGGCCGTGGTGGTCTGGGTGTGTGTGGTCTGTGTAGAGCTCTAACAGGGCTCTGGGCCCCAGTGGAGGGGGCCGTGGTGGTCTGGGTGTGTGTGGTCTGTGTAGAGCTCTAACAGGGCTCTGGGCCCCAGTGGAGGGGGCCGTGGTGGTCTGGGTGTGTGTGGTCTGTGTAGAGCTCTAACAGGGCTCTGGGCCCCAGTGGAGGGGGCCGTGGTGGTCCGGGTGTGTGTGTGTGTGGTCTGTGTAGAGCTCTAACAGGGCTCTGGGCCCCAGTGGAGGGGGCCGTGGTGGTCCGGGTTTGTGTGTGTGTGGTCTGTGTAGAGCTCTAACAGGGCTCTGGGCCCCAGTGGAGGGGGCCGTGGTGGTCTGGGTGTGTGTGGTCTGTGTAGAGCTCTAACAGGGCTCTGGGCCCCAGTGGAGGGGGCCGTGGTGGTCCGGGTGTGTGTGTGTGTGGTCTGTGTAGAGCTCTAACAGGGCTCTGGGCCCCAGTGGAGGGGGCCGTGGTGGTCCGGGTGTGTGTGTGTGTGGTCTGTGTAGAGCTCTAACAGGGCTCTGGGCCCCAGTGGAGGGGGCCGTGGTGGTCTGGGTGTGTGTGGTCTGTGTAGAGCTCTAACAGGGCTCTGGGCCCCAGTGGAGGGGGCCGTGGTGGTCCGGGTGTGTGTGTGTGTGGTCTGTGTAGAGCTCTAACAGGGCTCTGGGCCCCAGTGGAGGGGGCCGTGGTGGTCTGGGTGTGTGTGGTCTGTGTAGAGCTCTAACAGGGCTCTGGGCCCCAGTGGAGGGGGCCGTGGTGGTCTGGGTGTGTGTGGTCTGTGTAGAGCTCTAACAGGGCTCTGGGCCCCAGTGGAGGGGGCCGTGGTGGTCTGGGTGGGTGTGGTCTGTGTAGAGCTCTAACAGGGCTCTGGGCCCCAGTGGAGGGGGCCGTGGTGGTCCGGGTGTGTGTGTGTGTGGTCTGTGTAGAGCTCTAACAGGGCTCTGGGCCCCAGTGGAGGGGGCCGTGGTGGTCTGGGTGGGTGTGGTCTGTGTAGAGCTCTAACAGGGCTCTGGGCCCCAGTGGAGGGGGCCGTGGTGGTCTGGGTGTGTGTGTGTGGTCTGTGTAGAGCTCTAACAGGGCTCTGGGCCCCAGTGGAGGGGGCCGTGGTGGTCTGGGTGTGTGTGGTCTGTGTAGAGCTCTAACAGGGCTCTGGGCCCCGATGGAGGGGGCCGTGGTGGTCTGGGTGTGTGTGTGTGTGGTCTGTGTAGAGCTCTAACAGGGCTCTGGGCCCCAGTGGAGGGGGCCGTGGTGGTCTGGGTGTGTGTGGTCTGTGTAGAGCTCTAACAGGGCTCTGGGCCCCAGTGGAGGGGGCCGTGGTGGTCTGGGTGTGTGTGGTCTGTGTAGAGCTCTAACAGGGCTCTGGGCCCCAGTGGAGGGGGCCGTGGTGGTCTGGGTGTGTGTGGTCTGTGTAGAGCTCTAACAGGGCTCTGGGCCCCAGTGGAGGGGGCCGTGGTGGTCCGGGTGTGTGTGTGTGTGGTCTGTGTAGAGCTCTAACAGGGCTCTGGGCCCCAGTGGAGGGGGCCGTGGTGGTCCGGGTTTGTGTGTGTGTGGTCTGTGTAGAGCTCTAACAGGGCTCTGGGCCCCAGTGGAGGGGGCCGTGGTGGTCTGGGTGTGTGTGGTCTGTGTAGAGCTCTAACAGGGCTCTGGGCCCCAGTGGAGGGGGCCGTGGTGGTCCGGGTGTGTGTGTGTGTGGTCTGTGTAGAGCTCTAACAGGGCTCTGGGCCCCAGTGGAGGGGGCCGTGGTGGTCCGGGTGTGTGTGTGTGTGGTCTGTGTAGAGCTCTAACAGGGCTCTGGGCCCCAGTGGAGGGGGCCGTGGTGGTCTGGGTGTGTGTGGTCTGTGTAGAGCTCTAACAGGGCTCTGGGCCCCAGTGGAGGGGGCCGTGGTGGTCCGGGTGTGTGTGTGTGTGGTCTGTGTAGAGCTCTAACAGGGCTCTGGGCCCCAGTGGAGGGGGCCGTGGTGGTCTGGGTGTGTGTGGTCTGTGTAGAGCTCTAACAGGGCTCTGGGCCCCAGTGGAGGGGGCCGTGGTGGTCTGGGTGTGTGTGGTCTGTGTAGAGCTCTAACAGGGCTCTGGGCCCCAGTGGAGGGGGCCGTGGTGGTCTGGGTGTGTGTGTGTGTGGTCTGTGTAGAGCTCTAACAGGGCTCTGGGCCCCAGTGGAGGGGGCCGTGGTGGTCCGGGTGTGTGTGTGTGTGGTCTGTGTAGAGCTCTAACAGGGCTCTGGGCCCCAGTGGAGGGGGCCGTGGTGGTCTGGGTGTGTGTGGTCTGTGTAGAGCTCTAACAGGGCTCTGGGCCCCAGTGGAGAGGGCCGTGGTGGTCCGGGGGTGTGTGTGTGAGCTCATTACCCTCACCATGGAGGTGAGTTTCATGCCAGGGAGGTGACGTTCATATTAAAAGGCTCCATGGGAGTCGCCGGAGCCCCGGGTGCGGTGGCGGGGGGGACCCCGGGGATTCCTTTGTGGGGGTCCCCTGGAAGAGAGGTGGGTGGGGGGACGGGGGGGTCATGTCAGAGAGCCAGAATGGACGTCTTTTGTCAGATGGAGGAGTGTGTGTGTGTGTGTGTGTGTGTGTGTGTTGTATTGGAGTGGTGTGTGTGTGTGTGTGTGTGTGTGTGTGTGTGTGTGTTTGAGAGAGAGAGAGAGAGAGAGACAGAGAGAGAGAGAGAGAGAGAGAGAGAGAGAGAGAGAGAGAGAGAGAGAGAGAGAGAGAGAGACGGTAGGTTGACAGCTATCCGGCTATGAGAACGTTGAGGGAGTAGGTGAGCTGTACGATGATCTGTATGTGTGTGTGTGTGTGTGTGTGTGTGTGTGTGCGTTGCATGCTGGGAAATGAAAACCAATGAAGCAGAAGAAGAAGAAGGTGAACACATCCCCCATACACATACACACACACGCAGTGACAACGGGATGCCTGGATGATTCCGTTGCCATGGGAACGGAGTCATCGCAACAGGACTGGGAGGGTCCGGGGGGTTAATGCTCAGAGACCGGGGGGGTCGGAGGTCAAGCTGATGAGGACGGCACACTAGAGCCACCGAGTGTGTGTGTATTTGTGTGTTAGTGTGTGTGTGCATCTATATGTGTCAGACATACAGACAGACAGACAGACAGACAGACTTGAAGCATGAGGAACAGACAGACAGGCAGGCAGACACACACACACACACACACACACACACACACACACACACACACACACATACACACAGACACACACACACACACACACAGACACACACACACACACACACACACACACACACACACACACACACACATACACACACAGACACACACACACACACACACACACACACACACACACACACACAGACACACACACACACACACACACACACACACACACACACACATACACACACAGACACACACACACACACACACACTCACACACACACACACACACACACACACACACACACACACACACACACATACACACACACACACACACACACACACACACATACACACACACACACACACACACTCACACACACACACAGACACACACACACACACACACACACACACACACACACACACACATACACACACAGACACACACACACACACACACACACACAC
>JAXIVH010000713.1:22500-40000 GCA_036785325.1 Urophycis tenuis | reverse complement strand
CGTGACGTCACTGACTGGGTCTCCAGCCCGTAAAAGTTTAGTGGTCTCCTTCACATCAGTCGACACGTCACTGTAAGACTCAAGGGGAGAAGGGATGGGTAAAGATCTGGACACAGGTCTTCCAGAACTTTGTGTCACGTTATAGTGGTGTCGAGATATTTTAATGCATTTTTTATATGTATTGGGGATGAAGCTGGACTGTGTGGAGGCGGCGACAGTGAGGAGGACGAGGGGAAAGCTGCTGGCGACCCGGAACTACCCTCTCACCCTCTCTATGCCGAACTGAAGCAACTCAGGAACACGTTCAGCCACATGCTCAACTCAGCCAAGTGCCTCAAAGTGCTTGGGCGCTCCTTCATCCCACCAACCATCAGGCTCTAGGAAGCTCCAACACCACCAGACAAATGGACTGAACAATGGACTGAACACCACACTTCACATACACCACACCACACACCTTGGACTGTCTCCTAGCCATTGTTATTCTAGGTCTATCCATATGTTGTACCTGGAATACCTGTAAAAATGTGCACATCTTGCACCTTGCACTTTCCGCATATTTGCACATCTATTTTGCACTATGAACAGCTATCAAGGACGTTTACTATGTATGCATACAGGTTCTCACTCCTCACCGACCTGACTTAAGAGCTCACATTTAATTTATCGCATTTAATTTATTGTTTATTGACTTTAGTCAGGCTCTTATTGCACTAATCTATCCCCTGTACTGCTGGTCACTGTGAATTTCTCCTAAGGGGGATTAATAAAGGAATATCTTATCTTATCTTATCTTATCGTATTGCTACGGTGCCTGAACCCCTATAACTTTGAACGGTGACCGCAAACCTTTTCTTTACTGCAGCCGCAGCATAACAGACAAACGCGAACCATTGATGAAATGAAGCAGACATGTCGTATAGTTCATAGTGTGACATGTCTTAAACCAATGATGTTAACATAATCATAGATGACATCACAGGTTTTAATATAAAAGAAAGATGTATGTATGTATGTAGGCAATTTATATTCACAATACTTACTCAAATATGATTAATAGGGTTTTATTGTATTTGCATTTGTTGTTTGAAGAGTAACTGACAAAAACTGACAATAAAGTTTACTTGACTTGACTTGACTTGTAATCAGAACACCCTACGTACTCAAACTAAGTATAGTACGGCAAGTAGGGATATCGGAACATGGCCATGGACTCTTCTTGGTCACTGGTTTCCTGCGTTCTTATCAACTGTCTTCAAACTAAAACAAACAAAACGTTTGTCAAACTTTCCAGTCTGGTGTTGATAAAGTGCATCTTACCTTACAAATATGACCTAAGCCTACCATCTTACCTTACCTTAACAATTGAGAAATACCTCCCTAGCACAGGCAGAACAGGTGCTGATGAGGGGCTGGGGGCATGTGCAGTGGAGCATCATGGGTAGTGTAGTTTGTTTGTGCTTTCTTTCTCTGTAGTCCTAAGTGCCATAGAAGAAATTATTCAACATCTTTAAAGGATAAATAGTGAATTAAAAATAACACAAATGTTAATGTATTTAGTAAGAAGTGAGATGTGTTGTATTGAATATGTGTGTGTGTGTGACAGAGAAAGAGAGAGAGAGAGAGAGAGAGGGAGAGAGAGAGGGAGAGACAGAGACAGAAAGAGAGAGACAGAATGAAAGAGAAGCTTGAAGGAGAAAAGAAGAGTCAGCTCGAAAGAGAAAATGAAAGAGGGAGAGAGGAGAGGGAATGAAAGAGTGAGAGGATAAGACAGAATGTGTGACAGAGAGGGAGAGAGAGAGAGAGAGAAAGAGAGAGAGAGCGAGGACCATTTTGGAACGGAGGTAAAGATTTGTCTTGCGCCTCATTGAAAGGACAATTAATGACTGGTGTCCCCGAGGAGGCCGGGTTGCCCAGCGGTTTGCTTACTGTCTGGATGAAGGATGGGCTGCACTGGGTGTGGCCCCGGGGATGTGGGGGGGATGTGGGGGGTATGGATGGTTCTGCAGGCAAGGGGAGACTGGGGAGGGGGGTCCAGAGATCAACCCTGGGAATAGATAGATGTTTTTTTTGGTGTTTGAAGTGCTAATGGTGCTCTTATAATAGTGCTCTATTTATACTCCAATAGTATTCCAATAGTGCTCTAATAGTGCTCTTTTTATGCTCCAATAGTGTTCCAATAGTGCTCTAATAGTGCTCTTTTTATGCTCCAATAGTGCTCTAATAGTGCTCTAGTAGTGCTTTAATAATGCTTGATTAGTGCTCTAATAGTGATTTAATAATGCTCGATTAGTGCACTAATAGTGCTCTAATAGTGCTCTAGTAGTGCTTGTATAGTGTTCTAATATTGCTTAAATAATGCTTGATTAGTGCTCTAATAGTGCTTTAATAATGCTCGATTAGTGCACTAATAGTGCTCTAATAGTGCTCTAGTAGTGTTCTAATATTGCTTAAATAATGCTTGATTAGTGCTCTAATAGTGCTTTAATAATGCTCGATTAGTGGACTAATAGTGCTCTAGTAGTGCTCTAGTAGTGCTCATATAGTGCTCTAATAGTGCTTTTTATAATGCTCTAATAGTGCTTTTAAGCGATTAAGCGACAACGCTGAAAAAACACACATGGCCAGCCGATGTCCACTTATCCATTCCCAAGCATCACTTAACCCCATTAGCGTAGTTGCGGTGCTGTCATTCTGGCGGTCGAAGAAACATCGCTATGCTAATGCCGATGTTACCTTAACATAAAGAAGTTTGGCGCTAATATCTGTAAATAATTTCCATATTTTACTATTTTTAGTAATGGGCTAACGATGGCGTGGGGAAGGAACGCTGCATGGCGGTTAGTGCCGTAATTGTTTTTCGCCCTCTTAGCACCGTTTCACTTGACAGAAAAAAAACACACACACAGATGGTTGGCGAGACCCCCTGCCCCGCCCCCCTGTTTCCCCGGCCGCCACGGCAGTGCTAAGTCCCTAACGTCCCCCGCGGTGTTAACAGAGGCTCCATCTCTCTCTGGTGTCATCGGCTCTGCAGTCGCTACAGTGGCCACGGCAATCTAGCTAGCTTGCCGCGGTGCTGGTGTCGATTAATAAAAAGTGACGAGGTGGTGGTGGGGGAAAAATGAACGCTGCTGTGATAGATGATGACGTACCCCCGACTAATTGCTTGGTAAATTAAGAGCCCGCCATTAATTTATTAAATATTTTAAAAACTCATTAGATGGTGTGGAGGTGGGGGTGGCTTGGCTTGTGGGCGCTGGCCTCGAACCCATCATATTCAGGGGGGTCCCTTTTTTCAGGTGCCCTTAAATGGCCAGATGCTGTTGGTCTCTAGCTCTCTCTCTCTCTCTCTCTCTCTCTCTCTGTAGTTTGTCATCGTAACTCCCTGGACTGGCAGTACACACACACAAACACACACACACACACACACATATACACACACACACAAACACACATGCAGACATTTACACACAAATGTTTGTATGTGAATTCTGTGTTTTGTCTATGTACACTATACTGCCAAAAGTACTCACCTGCCTTGACTCACATGTGAACTTAAGTGACATCCCATTCTTAATCCATTGGATTGAATATGACGTTGGTCCACCCTTTGCAGCTATAACAGCTTCTAAGATAAGATAAGATAAGATATTCCTTTATTAATCCCCCTTAGGAGAAATTCACAGTGACCAGCAGTACATGGGGATAGATTAGTGCAATAAGAGCCTGACTATAGTCAATAAACAATAAATAGATCTACCTAGACAAGATTAGGTTAAAATAAGTTAAATTAAATGCAAGCTCTTAAAGTCAGGTCGGTGAAAAAGTGAGAACCTGTATGCATACGTAGTAAACGTCCTTGGTAGCTGTTCGTAGTGCAAAAATAGATGTGCAAGATGCAAGATGTGCACATTTTTACAGGTATTCCAGGTACAACATATGAATAGACCTAAAATAGCAACGGCTAGAAGACAGTCCAAGGTGTGTGGTGTGGTGTATGTGTAGTGTGGTGTTCAGTCCATTGTTCAGTCCAATGTCTCGTGGTGTTGGGGCTTCCTAGAGCCTGATGGCTGATGGGATGAAGGAGCCCCCCAAGCGCTTTGAGGCACGTGGCTGAGTGAGCCTGTGGCTGAACGTGTTCCTGAGTTGCTTCAGTTCGGCATAGAGAGGATAAGAGGGGTAGTCCAGGATCGCCAGCAGCTTTCCCCTCGTCCTCCTCACTGTCGCCGCCTCCACACAGTCCAGCTTCATCCCCACTGCAGAGCTCGCCTTCCTCACCGGCTTGTACAGCTCACTGGCACCACCGCTCCCAATGCTTCCTCCCCAGCACATGGCAGTGAAGAAGGTGACACTGGCCACCGCAGGCTGGAAGACCATCCGTAGCAGCCTGGTGCACACAATGAAAGATGACAGATGGACAGTGGTTAACAATGAGATGAACAGACCTAAAATGACAATGGCTAGAAAACAGTCTGGGGTGTCTGGGGTGTGTGGTGTGGTATACAAATCCATTCTCTGGTGGTGTTGGTGCTTCCGAGACGTTGGGAACGGGTGGTTGAGGTATTGTAGAGCCTGATAGCTGATGGGATGAAAGAGCCCCCCAAGCGCTTTGAGGCACGTGGCTGAGTGAGCCTATGGCTGAACGTGCCCCTGAGTTGCCTTAGCTCGGCATAGAGAGGGTGAGAGGGGTTGTCCAGGATCGCCTGCAGCTTTACCCTCATCCTCCTCTCTGTCACCACCTCCACACAGTCCAGCTTCATCCCCACCACAGAGCTCGCCCTCCTCACCAGCTTGTTCAGCTTACTGGCCCCACCGCTCCCAATGCCTCCTCCCCAGCACACAACGGCGAAGAAGGTGACACTGGCTACCACCGACTGGTAGAACATCCGTAGCAGCCTAGTGCACACATTGAAGGATCTGAACCTCCTCAGGAAGAACAGCCTACTCTGTCCCTTCCTGTAGTGGGCCTCGGTGTTGTCTGACCAGTCCAGTTTGTTGTTCAGGTGCACCCCAAGGAACTTGCAAGTAACCACCATCTCCACCTCTTCCCCCTTTATGGAAACCGGTAATGGGGGACTCTTTCTGCGTCTGAAGTCCACCACCAGCTCCTTGGTTTTCCCTGTGTTGAGCTGAAGGTGGTTCCCGTCACACCATCCCACAAAGTTCTTCACCAGTTCCCTGTACTCCTCCTCCCCGTTGTCGTTGTAGAGGGTGAACAAGAATGGTGAACGTACAGTTCCCTGGGGTGTGCCAGTGTTGCTTGTCACCATGTCTGACAAGCAGTGTCGCAGCCTGACATACTGCGGTCTGTCCGTGAGGTAGCTCGTAATCCATGCCACCATGTCAGGATCGACCTGCATCACCATCACCTACTCTTCTGGGAAGGCTTTCCACAAGGTTTAGGAGTGTGTCTATGGGAATTTTTGAATTTGTGAATAGTGGGGGGAGGTAATGGGGTGGGGGGAGGGGTAAAGTTTATAGACTGACTTGAAAAGGTGAGTTTTAAGAGAAGTTTTGAACTGTGAGATGGAGTCAATGGCATGGATGTGAGGGGGGAGTGAGTTCCAGAGTTTTGGTGCAGCATGGGAGAAGGCCCTTGCTCCCATTGTGGTGAGTTTGATGTTTGGTAATGCCAGTAGTCCTGCTGTTGATGACCGTAGTGAGCGTGAGGGTGTATAAGTCTGTAGGAGTTCTGTGATATATGAGGGGGTGAGGTTGTGAAGGGCTTTGAATGTCATCAGCAGGACTTTGAAGTTGATCCGTTGCGATATGGGGAGCCAGTGCAGTTGAATCAGCAGGGGTGTGACATGGTCGGTGGACTTGGTACGGGTGATGATGCGTGCAGCAGAGTTTTGGAGAAGTTGGAGTCGGTGGATGAGCTTTTTGGGGATTCCTAGCAGGATGGCGTTGCAGTAATCGATACGGGATGTGACCAGGGTGTTGACAAGCACTTCAGTGGAGTGCAGGACGCAATCTGAAGATGTTCCTGAGGTGGAAATAAGCCGTCCGGCAGACATTATTGTTATCATTATTGTTATTATTGATGTGATTGGAAAATGAAAGGGTACTGTCCAGAATAACTCCAAGGCTCTTTACCTGTTTGGAAGCTGGTATGACATCCTCCCCAATGGAGACAGATGAGATGTGGGATTTTGAGAGTGTGGATGTAGTGCCAATGAGCAGTAGCTCTTTTTTGTTATTGTTAAGTTTGAGATAATTGGTGGTCATCCATGTCTGGATGTCGTGGAGGTGGTGAGGGTGTTTGGGGGGAGTGTGGCAGTGGGCTTGGTAGACATGTAGAGCTGTGTGTCATCTGCATATGAGTGGAAGTGGATGCCATGGTGTCTGAAGATGTTGCCTAGTGGAAGGAGGTAAATGATAAATAAAAGTGGCCCCAATACTGAGCCCTGTGGAACGCCATGTTCTGCCAAGCTCTATGACTGATGGTCTTCTATTTGAACGTAATACGTCCGGTCTGTCAGATAGTGTGCAAACCACCTAAGAGCAGTTCCACAGACTCCTATACTTTCAAGCCGCTCAAGCAGCAGTTGGTGGGATATTGTATTGAAGGTGGCACTGAGCTCTAGGAGAATCAGGATGGACAGTAGGCCAGCATCAGCTGCACAGAGAAGGTCATTCGTGATCTTGACAAGAGCTGTCTCAGTGCTGTGTCTGGAATGGAAACCGGATTTAAATTGTTCAAGGAGATTGTTTTCTTGGAGGTAAGTCTGGAGTTGGGTTGCAACTACTCTCTCCAGTGTTTTGGAAATGAAGGGCAGGTTTGATATAGGACGATAATTATTAAAGTTGTTGCAGTCCAGTCCTGTTTTTTTCAGTGTGGGTCTGACTATTGCAGCTTTTAGTGAGGCGGGGACTGTGCCAGTTGACAAAGATGATTTGATAATGGAGGTTATCAGTGGTGTTAAGGCAGCAGACAGGTTTTAACAAGGGAAGTGGGGATGGGGTCCAGGTGGCATGTAGAAGAGTTAGATTTGGTGATCTCAGAGATGAAGTCCTCAGTTGGATGACTGAAGTTACAGAAAACAGCAGGTGGGAGTAGATTTATCACACATGCTGCTGGCAGTTCAGCCTGTGTGATGTTCGCCAAGGCCAATTGTTGATGAATATTGGAGATTTTTTAATCAAAAAACTTAAGGAAAGCAGTGCAATAATCCTCAGAGATTATTCTTATTCTTAAAAGATGTTGTTGGTGTTGGAGTCTGGTGATTTCAGTAGCTGTTTGTGTATAATAAATGGAGAGGAGTCAAGGAGCGTGTCTATCACATGAACTGTATTGAGAAATCGCGCCAGAGACATAAACAACACAGCACTTCCTGCTTTTCAGCTGGGCCATATCATTTCCATGCAAACACTAGGGGGGGGGGGGGGGGAACTACCACTATAGAACGATCCCATAACATCTCCCCTTTCTTAGATAGCAGCTTACCACAGCCCTTATTGCACTTAATTGTTTAACTGTATTGCAACTTAAAATCCAATAAAATAAATTCCAGGTTTATTCCACATTACCCCTCCTTTTTTTCATAACATCACACCATAACAAAACAAAAACAAAAAAATTGGCCCAAACATAAAGTCCAGTCTATAGATTCAGTCTGTTTGGCACCTTCACCAGCCAGCCGCTGGCCGTTCTGTGTCCTGGGCTGGTGAAGACCACTCTGCCCTGGTGGCCTGGTGTCCTGTGCACTAGTGCCACAGGCTATGACCTCATCCACTGCATTATGGGGTGGACTGCTGGGTTGCTCGACAGGTGGGCTACTTTGCTGCTCGCTGTGCTGCTGGGGGTGATGCCCTGTCCCTCCGACCTGATGCCCTGTCCCTCCGACCTCTGCTGGCCCCAGGTCCACCCGGTTTCGCCGGTAGTATGTTCCTTCCACATCCACCAGGTACGATCTGGGAGCCACCTGCTGCATGCAGACTCCTCTTCTCCACCTGCCCATCCTGTCCCCAGGCAATGGCTTCATTCTAATGTCCTGGCCAATCCTCAACACAGGCAGGTCCCTGGCTCACCTTTCGTACCAGAGCTTGGCTGTCTGGTGTTTGACCCGCAGTTTGTCTGGAACCCCGGTGACCACGCTCGGCTCCAGCAGTGTGTCGGCCACTGGGAGCGGGGTCCTCAGTCTACGAGACATCAGTCTCTGCGCTGGGCTGCTGAACATGCCCTCCGAGGGTGTGTTTCTCCACTGTAGAATGGCCATCCACGGGTCGTTGCCTGCACAGGCCGCCTTCTTACACAGATTCTTCACTATTTTTACAGCGGACTCTGCTTTTCCATTAGATTTCGGATATCTGGGTGAGGAATTAACGTGTTCGAAATCCCATTCTTTTGCAAACCTTTTGAATGTTTCACAGTCAAACTGGGGTCCACAGACTGTTATCACCCGGTCAGGCTGCCCGTGCCTTGCAAACTGGGCTTTGCACCTCAGTACTGTGGTCTCTGCTGAAAGATCTGGGAGCAATTCTATTTCCCAAAAATATGAATAATGGTCTACCATAAGCAGAAAGTCTTTGCCTGCCTGAACAAGTCCATACTCACAATCTGCCATGGCCTCGTTGGGAGTGCATGAGACAACATTGTTTTGCGCTGCTGCTCATGTGAGTATTCGTTGCACGCTGAGCACTGGCTCACATAGTCATTGACTTCCCCGTGCATGTTCGGCCAGTACAGCGTGTCTCTTTCCTGCCTATAGCCGGTATCTCCTCCTACATGGCTGGCATGAATGCGTTTCAACATTTCCGCACGCAGCGATTTTGGGACTATGACTATCTGACTTTTGAAAAGCACTCCATCTTGCGCATTGATCTCGTCCCTGATTGACCAATATTATCTGATGGCCAGTGGGGTGTCCTCCCGACGATCTGGCCATCCCTGGAGCACTGCTGCTTTCAACAACTGAAGAGCTTCATCTCCTTCAGTGTGCTGTCTGATCTGACTCAGGCAACTGCTGGTGACATTCAGGTAATCAGCCTGGTTTATCTGTTCCGTGTCCTCCTGCGCCCTCTGCAGATTACAGATGTTGTGTTTTGTGTATCTTGCGTCCGTCTTCTGTGGTAAAACCGTGGCTCTACTCAGGCGCGTAGAATACGGTGGGGACGGTGGGGACGCGTACCTACCAGTTTTCGTCATGAGTCATTTTGTACCCACCACTTTTTCTGAAAGAATCCCCCGTGTGGGACTCGCACCGGTGTCTTTCACCACTACGTCAGTAAATGCAGTCTGAGTTACGTCAAGCTCGACGAAGAGAGAAGAACTCTACTCTTACACGACGCTTTAGTATGACAGGGTCACAAGCGGACTTTTCACTCCGTTACGAACAGAGTGGTAGTGGTATGACAAGATGCCATAGTGCGTTGAGTAATGGTGCTCCCTGACTCATCCCAAAAACAACAGTCAACAAAGTGAACGTAATGAAACAGTGAAATGCAACCCAACATGTCCTGAACATTCGCCTCCAAACCCTATCTAATAGCAATAACATGTAATGATACAGAATGCCAGAATGTCGCAATGCATTCTGGGAAACACTCCCCCAACACGTTACAATATCCACGATTTCCTCAGGCAAGTACAACAAGTTGAACTGATAATACAAGAAAACACAAAAGCATTAACCTAATTTACACAAAATAGAAACAACATTTAATTTGATTTGTGTCCGATGACGAGAGAGAGACGGAGAGAGAGCTAGCACTTTGGTAGAGAGACATAGAGTAACAATAACAGAGAGGGAGCGCCGGCCTCGATAAAGCCGTTAATCAGAGAAATGAAACGTTATTTCCCGTTTGTTTCACAGCGGTTACATTCGGCAGGTAGACACGGCCATGAACTGCACCTATCTGAATCACATTATCCAATGAAAAGTATTAGAGCTCTGTGCGTGAGCATAGTCAAGACATCGCGTGTGTGTGCGTGTGCGTGTGCGTGTGTGTGCGCGTGTGTGTGTGTGTGTGTGTCATCATCACATTTTTGTATACAATTTTATTAATTAACATGACCTGCGCGAAAGGGGGAAAAAAATGAATGCGCGTCATTGTACCCAGCACTTCTGAAAATGCACTTCCGAATGCGTCTCTGTCCCCAGCACATTTCAAACCAAACCTACGCCCATGGCTCTACTCAAAGTGTCACTGATGTACATGTCGGGACCTGGCTTGTATATTACCTTGAGGTTGTAATTCTGGAGCGTGAGCAGCATGCTCTGGAGACGCTTGGGGGCAGTGAGGAGGGGCTTGTTGAAGATTGAGGTAAGTGGCTTATGATCTGTCTCTGCTGTGACCCCCCCCCCACCCATACAGGTAGTAGTGAAACCGCTGGCATGCAAACACAATACTCAGGCACTCTTTTTCGATTTGTGCATAATTTTGTTCTGTCTGAGTTAGTGCCCGTGATGCTTACCCTATTGGCTGTCCCTCCTGTAATAGGCAGCAGCCCAGTCCTTTCTGACTTGCATCACTCTGGATGGTGACCGGCTTGGTCACGTCGTAGTATCTCAAGATCGGGGCCGCTGTGACCAGGCGTTTGATCTCTTCAACTGCAGCGTCATGCTTTGGTAGCCAGTGCCATGGAACGTCCCTGTCCAGCAGCCTACGTAGTGGCTCACACACCTCCGAGAGGTGTGGGGTGAACTTCGCCAGGCAGGTCACGAAGCCTATCAGTCTCTGTACTGCTTTGGCATCTGTGGGGAGAGGCATATCCTGAACAGCCCTGACTTTTTCAGGGTCCACCCTGAGCCCCTCCGCTGACAAAATGTGTCCATAAAACTTGACCTCCCTGACCCTAAACTGCAGTTTCTTTAGACTCAGTCTAAGCTTGACCTCCCTGCACCTATCCATGAGCTCTAGCAGTTTCCTGTCATGGTCTCTTGTGGCCTCCTCATCTGTGTCCCCACAACCCACCACCAGTATATCGTCTGCCATGGGTTCTACGCCCTTGAGCCCGGCCAGTAGCTCATGCTGTTTCCGCTGATATATCTCTGGGGCCACCGATACCCCGAAAGGCAGCTTTAGCCAGTGTTTCCTGCCCCAGGGGGTCCAAAATGTGGTTGTGTAACTGCTTTCTTCATCTAGCTTACACTGTAAGAAGGCATCACACGCATCTACAATAGTGAAAACACGGGCCTTGGGCAGTTTATATAGAACATCCTGTGTTGGCATCTGTGTAAGTGTTGGCATTATGTAGTGGGACCTCTTCAAAGCTAGATTTAGTGGCTTGGGGTCTATGCAAATCCTCAGTTTCTCTGGCTGCCTGACTATCACCATGTTGCTAATCCACTCGGTTGGTTCGGACACTGAGGCTAAATGTCCATCTCTCTCATGTTTGTCTAGCTGAGCCTTGACTGCATCCCTGAGAGCTACTGGAACATTACGTGGAGAAGCCTGCACTGGAGCTACATCTTTGTCCAACTCGAAATGAACCTCCCCTAGGAGCGATTCAACTGGTGCATTGAAAACATCGTCATAGGTTTTGATAAGATTTTGCCTCGTTAGACTCTCTGAGCTGCTGTGTCCTACCATAAGTAGCTCCTTAGGTATGGTGAAGTGCATCAAACCTAGACGCTCGCAGGTGTCACCTGACAGCAGGGGTCTCTGACCGCTCCTCACTATCTCAAAGCTCAGCTCGTGCATTTTTCCTCTCACTACACACTCAGTCTTGAATATGCCAATGGAACTTATTGACTGGCCTGAATATCGAACCAATCTGGTGCGGCTTGGTAACAGCTTTGCCTGGGGCGCCAGTCTCCTCATATCTGTTATGCTCATTACGTCGCAGGTCACCCCTGAATCTAGCTCGCATCTCTGGGATCCCCTATTTATCTTTATGTTGACAAACCATTTTTTCCCACATCCCTGCACTGCCCCAATGCTCTGTGCGGTGTATATGTGTGCCTCTGTGTCAGACGGGCTCATATCCTCCGGGTATTCTGTATCGTTGCGTTTAACTGTCTGGTGGCTTGGCCCTTCTTCATGCACATTTTTGCAAAGTGGTTTGCTGTTCCACAATAGCGACAGTTCTTGCCATATGCAGGGCAAAGTTCCCGTCCGCGCCTGTGTGTGTTGCCACAAAACCTGCATGTTGCGCCTTCGCTCGCGCCCGAGGGCTGATTCGGAGACCTGTCATAGCGGGTCTGCCTGGGTGTAGCCGGCGGCTGCCGAGTGTCTGCTGCATGCACTGTCTCCGGAGGTCTGTCGTGTGTCATTGCTTTCAAACCCATATCCGTCAGTTCTGCCGCCTGGCATATTTCTATGGCTGATGCGAGTGTGAGCTTTTCTTCTCTGAGCAGGCGGCGGCGCACAGCCTCATCACACACGCCTAGCACCAGTCTGTCTCTTATCAGATCCTCTTTAAGATCTCCATACTCACAGGACGCAGCCTTCTCTCGTAGGCGCGTTACGAATGCATCAATGGGTTCTCCCTCATCCTGCTTGCAGTTGCCGAAGATGTATCTCTCAAATATCACGTTCCTGGCTGGCCTGAAATGCGCCTCCAAAGCATCAAGGATAGCTGTGGGGTCTTTCGCCTGCTCCGCTGAAAGTCCCAAATTGTGTTTATATATGTGTCGACATTCACTGCCCATCACCCGTCGCAGGGTCGCTGCCTGTACATCTTTTTCTTTTTCTTTTAGACCCTAGCATGTCTTCAAACTTCGACCTGAATTCGTCCCAGTTGTTTGCGAGGTCGCCGGTCAATTTAATCTCTCCCGGTGGTGGTATTGCGAACGCCATCGTGATGCTGATGTCTTCTTCTGTGTTACTTAGCTATTTGACTTGGTTATTTACTTCTGACACCATGTTTGTGTATAATAAATGGAGAGGAGACAAGGAGCGTGTCTATCACATGAACTGTATTGAGAACTCGCGCCAGAGACATAAACAACACAGCACTTCCTGCTTTTCAGCTGGGCCATGCCATTTCCATGCAAACACTAGGGGGGGGGGGGGGGGGGGGGGGGGGGGACTACCACTACAGAACGATCCCATAACAGTAGCCTTTTCACTGTAGAGAAGAGTCTCCTGGTGTTACCTTCACCCGCACTGATGGTATTCGCGAGGTAGGTATTCTTTGCTGTATTCAGCATGTTTTTGTAACAGAGTACATGTTCAGTGTACATTTGTTTGTGAACTGTGCGTCCTGTTTTGTTGCTGAGCCTCTCAAGACGTTGCCCTTTTGCCTTAAGCTGACGTAGCTCAGGTGTGTTCCATGGAGCAGTATGTGCAAAGGAAACAGCCCGGGTTTTTATAGGGGCTAGTGCATCAAGTGCTGCAGATAAGCAGTCATTGTAGCAGCCTACTAAGTCTGAGGGCAGAGAGGAGGCGGCAGGGCTTGCGTGGGTAATTAATGCTATGAAATCTTCCTTCTTTACATGTCTGATGTTACGGTATGACATTATCCTATTCATTTTTAATTTTCTGAGTGTCAAAGTAGCGTTGAACATGAAACTTTATGATCAGAAACTGGTAATTCAGATGAATGAATATTAGATGGAGTAATGCCTGCACAACAAACTAAGTCAAGTGTATGTCCCTTTGAATGTGTTGGAAATCCAACATATTGGGTCATCCCAAAACAGTCCAGTGTTGCTTTAAAATCCTTTGTAGTTGAGTTTTCGGAGTGATCAAAGTGGATATTAAAATCCCCCATCAGAATGATGTGAGGAGACATTTAATTAATTGTTGTTAAAATAGTCGAGAGATCATGGATAAAATCCTTTGACGGATTAGGTGGCCTATACAACACGTAAATAACAGTGGGCGTGTGGCCATGGAGTTTCACAGCCAGCATGTCAAAGGAGGGTTGTTCAGTTAGACTGAGTAATTCCACTTTAAGACCCTCACCTTAAATTAATGTGAGACCACTCCCTTTCCCGGAAGTTCAGAGTTTTGACAGGTAAACAAATCCAGGCGGAGTAGCAGAGTTTAAATGGAGGAAGTCGTTTTGTTGTTGCCAAGTTTCAACTAGACCTAGATAGTCCAAGTTTTGATCAATTATGAGATCATTGATCAGAAGGCCTTTGTTGGTGATGGAGCGAACGTTGTAGAGGGCAAACTTGTGGGAAGTGGTGCACGAATGTGCAGCGAATTTTGCCAATGGAGTCAGGACACTGCAGTTAGAGCGCCGGTCGGAACCTTTCCTCCTCCGAACTCGTGGACCGGCAGTCCAAAGCGAACTGATAGAGCCGGCCTGTTCCTCGTCAGAAATGCAGTGGTTTCGCCGGGAGCCACGGTGGATGATTCTTGGACGCCGACGGAGAATGTCTTGATGTAGCTTGAGACCTCTCGGTGGTTTGATTTGCGCCGAGGTTCGCAGTCTGTATAGCTCATCAGGTGAGTACTTCAGTGTTGTTTGGGTTGCGATGGCAGAGAACATAGTTGAAAGTATGATCCACAGTGGAAGCTTGAAGTACTCCATGATGTCGGCTTATATCCGGACTAATCCGCATAAACTGATCAATAAAATACAACAAACTAGCAAGTCTGAAATGGGCAGCGGCAGCCAAAACGCGCCAGCTTTCAGCTAACCGGAAACTCTCTCTCCACCCTCGCTGTCCAAGACCCAGCGCAGCACTGCCCACCGACAGTGGGACCCTCGACCCAGCCCTCACCTGTGATAGTTGTTAAATTATTAACCAATTAACTTGTGTTAATTGGTTTAAAATGAATCAACTTCAAGAATGATTGTGAGATGCTGGATGTTATCATTTCATTTATCTAGTTTTCTATCCTAGTTAGGGTTTCCATGATTGGTACTGAAGTAACAAAATAGTTTTTGATCTATTTATTACATTCATTTATCAGTGAAATACAGATGACAAAAAACAGGAAGGGCCCCTCTGCGTAACTCCACCCCCCTTGCACCGATCGACTCCAGCACCATAGTCGAACCTCTGGATCGGCCAGAAGAGAGAGAGAGGGAGAGGGGGGGGGGGGGGGGGGGAGGGGTTTGGGGAGGTTCCTTAACCTTAACTTTCCAGAGGAAAACCCTTTGAAAATCTCATACCCCTTTCCATTGCCGGGAGAGAAAGGGGACACTAGGATTGTGTGTGTGTGTGTGTGTGTGTGTGTTACAGGGGTCTCTGAGTTGCTGATTATATCAGTTTCTATAGTGGATGGTAGTAGAGAGAGAGAGAGAGAGAGAGAGAGAGAGAGAGAGAGAGAGAGAGAGAGAGGTAAAGAGAGAGGATGAGAGAAGAAGGAGAGGTAAAGAGATAGAGAGGAAAGGTGGAGAGAGAGTTAAAGAGAGAGAGAAGGTGAGGGAAAGAGAGATAAGGAGAGGTAAAGAGAGAAAGTGAGAGAAAGAGAAGGAAAGGAAAAGAGAGGTAGATAGAGAGGAGAGGTAAAGAGAGAGAGAGAGAGAAAGGAGAGGTAAAGAGAGAGAGAGAGAGAAAGGAGAGGTAAAGAGAGAGAGAAGGAAAGGTAAAGAGAGGTAGAGAGAGAGGTAGAGGGAGAGAGAGAGAAGGAGAGGGAAAGAAAGAGAGAGAAGGCTGGTAAAGAGAGGTAAAGAGAGGAGAGCTAAGGAGAGAGAGAGAAGGAAAGGTAAATAGAGAGAGAGAGAGAAGGAGAGGTAACGAGAGAGAGGTGGAGTGGTGAAGAGGGAGAGAGAGGTAAAGACAGAATGAGAGGTAAAGAGAGGTAGAGAGAGAGATAAAGAGAGGAGAGGTAAAGAGAGAAGGAGAGGTAAAGAGAGAGAGAGATAAAAAGAGGAGAGGTAAAGAGAGAGAGATGGAGAGGTAAAGAGAGAGATAAAGAGGTGAAGAGAGAGAGGAGAGGTAAAGAGAGTGAGAGAGAAGGAGAGTAAGAGAGAGGTTTTAATAAGGTCCATTGGGAGCTCAGGCCACTCTCCACTCATTCAGCAGCAACATCCCACCGTCGTCAGCACTGCCTCATCTCGTTTATCACCCCCCCTCTCCATACCCACCCTTCCCTACCTCCCCCGCAGAGAGGGAGAGTGGAGGAGAAGTATATGCATATAAATGAATCTAATGGAGGACACTACAGGTTACGGGGTCCAATCACTACTGTCTTCAGAAGCTTCTTCCCAAACGTGCCGACAGGTTGCCAACATTAACCCCTCAGGCCAGGGCCACCCAATTAGCGTGTCCAGGTGTCCCTGGGGGGCCCTGGGGGGCCCCGGGACCTCCTGGGGGGGCGCGGCCCCCCTATTTGAACCTGAGAGACCCATCTCAAGCAGGGAGAGATGGTGTGACTCCAGGGGCCATGATCATCTGCTGATTAAAGGGGTCTGCTACTGGTCTACCACTTATACTGCTCACGATTACTCACTACTACTGTATACTACTCTACTACTACTCATTACTATTGTCTACTACTCACTACTGCAGTCTACTACTCACTACTGCTGTCTACTACTCACTACTTCTGTCTACTACTCACTACTGCTGTCTACTACTCACTACTGCTGTCTACTACTCACTACTGCTGTCTACTACTCACTACTTCTGTCTACTACTCACTACTGCTGTCTACTACTCACTACTGCTGTCTACTACTCACTACTGCTGTCTACTACTCACTACTACTCACTAGTGCTGTCTACTACTCACTACTTCTGTCTACTACTCACTACTGCTGTCTACTACTCACTACTACTGTCTACTACTCACTACTTCTGTCTACTACTCACTACTACTGTCTACTACTCACTTCTACTGTCTACTACTCACTACTGCTGTCTACTACTCACTACTGCTGTCTACTACTAACTACTACTCACTACTGCTGTCTACTACTCACTACTTCTGTCTACTACTCACTACTGCTGTCTACTACTCACTACTACTGTCTACTACTCACTACTGCTGTCTACTACTCACTACTGCTGTCTACTACTCATTACTACTATCTGCTACTCACTACTGCTGTCTACTACTCACTACTACTCACTACTGCTGTCTACTACTCACTACTTCTGTCTACTACTCACTACTGCTGTCTACTACTCACTACTGCTGTCTACTACTCACTACTGCTGTCTACTACTCACTACTTCTGTCTACTACTCACTACTGCTGTCTACTACTCACTACTACTGTCTACTACTCACTACTGCTGTCTACTACTCACTACTACTGTCTACTACTCACTTCTACTGTCTACTACTCACTACTACTGTCTACTACTCACTAATGCTGTCTACTACTCACTACTACTCACTACTGCTGTCTACTACTCACTACTTCTGTCTACTACTGTCTACTACTCACTACTACTGTCTACTACTCACTACTGCTGTCTACTACTCACTACTATTGTCTACTACTCACTTCTACTGTCTGCTACTCACTACTACTCACTTCTACTCACTACTACTCACTTCTACTGTCTACTACTCAATACTACTGTCTACTACTCACTTCTACTGTCTACTACTCACTTCTACTGTCTACTACTCACTACTAATTGCTTCTACTGTCTACTACTCATTACTGCTGTCTACTACTCACTACTACTGTCTACTACTCAC
>JAXIVH010000713.1:10000-17500 GCA_036785325.1 Urophycis tenuis | reverse complement strand
TGAAGCCTGGGTTGAACCCAAAAGCAGCCAGCGCCTGCCACAGATACTGGTGTTCAACCCGGTCAAAAGCTTTTTCCTGGTCTACGGAAATCAGACCAGTGTCTGTGTCCAATGAGCTAGAGATGTCCAAAACATGCCTGATTAGAGTGATATTATCACTGATGGACCTGCCGGGCACGCAGTAGGTCTGGTCCACATGAATCATTTCACCAACAACCTCCCTCAGCCTCAGGGCCAGGGTTTTGGATAGGATCTTATAGTCTCCACACAGCAACAAAACCGGTCTCCAGTTCTTTAAGAGCTGCAGATCACCTTTTTTGGGGAGCAGGGTGATTACGGCCCTCCTGCAGCTCAGCGGTAGTTGTCCCCGGTTCAGACTGTCTTGGAAGACCTCAAACATATCCTCCCCGAGAACCGTCCAGAAAGACTTGTAGAACTCCATAGGGAGCCCATCAATACCTGGAGCCTTCTCATTGGCCAGGCTCATGAGGGCTGTATGGAGTTCATTCATAGTCAGTTCAGAGCTCAAGGCTATATTAGAAGACTCATCCACCTGAGGCAGGTCATTAAAAAACTGTCCACCCAGCTCTGGGTTATCCACAAACTCATTTGAATACAGTGCTTTGTAGAATGTTGTGGCATACCTCTGGATCTCTGGGCCTGTTGTGTATGAAGAACCATCTTCAGCATGTACCGAGTGGATGATCTTCTTCTGCCCATTTTTCCTCTCTAAGCTGAAAAAAAAACTGGGATGGAGCATCCATTTGTGAGGCGTTCAGAAAACGAGACCGAACCAGTGCCCCCTGCGCTGTAATGCCCAACAGGTTGGCTAAAGCAGCCTTTTTTCCTTTAAGGGCTTCAAAATGCCCTTGTTCTCCTGTACAGTCTGCTAAACCCTGCAGCTGTACCACCTCGGTCTCTAGGTCCTGAAGAGACCTCCTAATGTACTTAGTGACATTGCGAGTATACTGCTTACAAAATTGCTGGATTTGGACTTTGCCAAAATCCCACCACTGCTGTAAATAAATAAAATTGGACTTCTTCTGCTTGTGTAAAACCCATAAATAATTAAAACCCTCTCTAAAAGCATTGTCTAATAAAAGAGCTGTGTTAAAATGCCAATAAGCACTGGTTATCTTGACATTTGAGATAAAAAATGAGCACTGAACCAGGGAATGATCTGTGAAGCCAACAGGTATAATGTGACTTGATTTAAAAATACTAAAATGATGCTTGAAACAATAAAATCGATCAAGTCGAGCCATGGATAAAACATTATCACGGCTGTGGCTCCATGTATACTGCCGGGTGTTTCTATGGAACCCTCTCCATACATCTTGCAGCTCGTGAGCTTCGATGAGACGCTGCAGCCGAGCACACGAAGCATGGTGGGGCTCCAGGTGATTTCTATCTGCATTAGGATGTTCTGTGCAATTAAAATCACCTCCCAGAAATAAATACTCCTCAGTGTTACAGCTGCTAATAGCATCACATAGAATGTCTAAAAAAGTCATTCTATCTTTGCTAAAAACAGGGGCATAAACACAAATAAAAACCATTTTGACATTCTCATATTGTGCTCTGACCTTCAAAATGTGACCTGATAAAACATCCTGCACCTCGACAGAGTGAGGGTTAAAAACTTTGTTAAAAACCACACCGACTCCAGCACTATTAAAAGATTTGTGGCTGAGAAAAACCTGGCCAGGCCACTCCTTCTTCCAATCTCTCTCATTCTCAGCATCACTATGAGTTTCTTGAATAAAAACTACATCCAGTTTCTTCATATCAATGAGTTTATAAAGAGAGCCTCTCTTTACATCACTTCTGGCACCGTTGATATTTAAAGAACAAATATTTATATTAGTCATACTGATAAAACAAGAGATCAATAAAAGAACAGCTACAATAATGTGATAAGGCATTTTAAAATAAAACATCATTGTGGTCAGCGAGCTTCGTCTTGGCTTTTGTAACAAATTTGTTCAGTCTGTAAACTTCCTTCGGCTCAAAGGAGTTTTCCATTTTTTTAAGACGTGTCACAGACTGAATGAAACCCTTCAGGTCGGGGAAAAAATTCTCCACATGCACAGCTGCTTTACTTTTTGTGTCTTTCAGGAACTTTTTAATTTCTCTTGATGAATAAGTTACTGAGATGGAGTTATGTCGCACTCTTCACCCACTTCATTTCCACTATCTTCCTCCCCATCCTCCTCCTCCTCCCCCTCCTCTTCCCCCTCCCGACACTCAATTTTCCTTTTTCCTGATCTTTTATCCTCAGCCATATCCTCCTCCATCCCCTCATTTACCACCTCATCAATATTCACATTATGTTTCTTATCCTCCTTTCCCTTTTCCTGTTTACTTTCCTTATTGACAGCATCATTTCCCCTTAGGCTAACGGCCTGCTCCTGCTCCATCACCTCCTGTACATGAGGGTCTGCCGCCTCATCAGGCCGCTGCACACCGGGCGAGTCTGACTCACATGACTCAGCTCCCGGCTGCTGTACAACAGATGAGCCCGTCTCACCTGACCCCTTCTCACCTGAACTACACCCACCATCCGCTGACGCATCAACTGCCAGCTCACGAGAGGCCGAAACACTTGGCTCACCGGGGGTCAAAGCCCCCCCCCACCCCCCCGGCACGGGGGGGCTTGGCCCCGACGCGCCGGGGGAGGGGCCCCACTGCGCCACCGGCAGCTTCCCTGGCTTCGGGGCAGGCCCGAGCCAAGTGCCCCTCGGCTCCGCAAACAAAACACTTCATAGTGTCGGATGTGACAAACACAACGTAATTGAAACCATCCACCTTGAAACTCAAAGACAGATTAAGGTCTTTAGCGCTGTCTTTGAGCACCATAAAAGTCTGCCGCCGGTAACACACAACGTGCTTCATCTCCGGTCGCGTTTTACTTCCCATCATCATCATTTTTATCGGGGAGATAACTCGCCCGTAGCGGGACAATTCTGTGGCCAAATCCTCATTTTTAATGAAAGGCGGCGTGTTAGAGATCATGATCCTCCTCGCCGGATGAACCAGAGGAAACACCGGCGTGAAGGTATCATGTATCACCACGCCACTCTCCACCACTTTCTCCACCTTTGTCACATCATCCAAAAAAATGACGATAGCACTGTTCATCCGTGAGGCAGCTTTCACACTTTTAAACCCCACCAGCTCTCCGATTGCATACGCTGCATCCTCAACTGAACAGCTGACAGTCGGCAAAAGTTTGACAGCATGCCGCCTCGTCAGTCTCTGCAGCTCCTCCTCATTCACTCCGACACCGGGCATAACGCCCGCTATCACACACACACTGACCGTAACAAGACTCACAAACTACACTTCAACATACAAAACAAACAAACAAAGATAGAAAAGTTTTGAAAAAACACTCACCACCGTCAATCACTCCAGCTCCCACTCGCTCAGCTCACACTCACGCATGCGCACAGAGAGAGAGAGAGAGAGAGAGAGAGAGAGAGAGAGAGAGAGAGAGAGAGAGAGAGAGAGAGAGAGAGAGAGAGACACAGAGAGAGAAAAAGAGAGACTCTCTCTTTCTGTCTCTGTCTCTCTATCTCTCTCTGACAGTGGGGAGTAAGACCTGATCTTAATCTGAAGACTTGATGAAGATGAATATTTACGTCTCCAGTATGTCTCAGTCATGCTCCACAGGATGCTACAGGTGAGGGCAATGCAGACGTTGGGGATCAAACCCAGGACCTTTCAGCTGGGACACACCCACTAGACTATCCTACACACACACTTACACACACACGCGCATACACACATGCAAACACACAGACAGACACACACACACACTCTCTCTCCTCGTTCTCTCATGACCTCCATCCTCTTATCTCTTCCTCTCCTTTGTCTGAGCCACCCTCCCCCTCCCACCCCTCTCTATTCCTCCTCATGTGGTCCGGGGGGGGGGGGGGGCAGTCAGGCTAAAACAGGGAGAATATTTTGGCTGCACAGCATGGAGTGGTGTGAAATCAACGCTCCGAATGAATGTGTGTGTGTGTGTGTCTGTGTGGAAACGTAACTCCCAATGTATGTGCACAGTGCTCCAAGTAACCTTGTCTTTCGTTCACTGTACCGAAGCTAACTAGCCTCTACCTATCTGTACCCAAGCTAACTAGCCTCTACCTAACTGGCCCCAAGCTAACTCTACCCAAGCTAACTAGCCTCTACCTAACTGGCCCCAAGCTAACTGTACCCAAGCTAACTAGCCTCTACCTAACTGGCCCCAAGCTAACTAGCCTTTACCTAACTGGCCCCAAGCTAACTGTACCCAAGCTAACAAGCCTCTACCTAACTGGCCCCAAGCTAACTGTACCCAAGCTAACAAGCCTCTACCTAACTGGCCCCAAGCTAACTGTACCCAAGCTAACTAGCCTCTACCTAAGTGGCCCCAAGCTAACTGTACCCAAGCTAACTAGCCTCCAGCTAACTGGCGCCAAGCTAACTGGTTTTGTGGTAAAGAAACGAGGGGCACTGTGGGAGACAACAGTGAGCGCTGAATGAAACCAATCAAGGTAATAGATTAAACCAAAAGATCAAGTGTTTGGGCTTAAGTTGGTAAAAAAATAACAGGCACAGTTCAACAGAGAGCAAATACACATGATACAACTTTCTCAGAAATGTCCCCCAAGTATTGGTGGCAGTCCCATTTTATAGGGTAAGGTAAAAAAAAAACTGGGGGGTCCCTGAAGATGTCAATTTGACCCTGGAGAGATACTGAAAGAAGAGATACTGAACTCAAGATAGACTCTACCAGACGAACACAGAGTCTCTGCTCCTTCCCGAGGCCTTGAGACAACCACAGGCCCCAGATCTTCCTGTGAACCAAACAGCTCAGGGCACGGGGTCGAGGCCTGCATCACACAACCGCAATAAGAGGCGTGTCACGTTCACAGTGGAATTAGGGAGTGTTGGTCAAACCTGAGGACCACCACTTGGGCTGTACCCAGGTATTCACACATATAGGAAAACAAGTACACAAATCATGCATCAAAAGATACAACAGGTATCAGCAACAGGAGAACAACAGGTAGGGCTACACAAATCAGATAACTTGCATGTAGTATAAGTGCTCAAAAAGTATCAGTGTTCACAAGAATGATAAGCAGAAAAAGGCCTTTGGGTTCATTTTGGCCACTACCTAGCTAGCCTCTAGCTTACTAGCCTCTACCTAACTGGCCACTAGCTGGTTTAATATACACCCTCTGGTGCAACCTAGACACATCATCAGTGATGTAACCTGAGGTCATAGGGTGTTTCGGGTCTCTCAACATCAGACACCCTCGCCCAGGCGACCCAGCCGGGGGTGATCAGACCCCGGCTTGTGTCTAGGTAGCTTGTGTGGCCCACGGATCACCCCTCCTGATCCACAGCCATCTTGATGCCTTCTCAGCAGCATCAGTGATGTTCTTGATGGCTTTCTTGCTGTGCAGTCCCCTTATTCCCAACAACTTGAGGGCCCTGCAGAGTGACTGGCCTGCGAAACCTCGGCAACCAACCTCAATGGGACTACAACGAGTCTTCCATCCGTTGCGCCGGCATTCGCCTGCCAGCTCCTCATACTTGGCCCTCTTCCTCTCAAATGCCTCCTCCATCCGGTCTTCCCAGGGCACAGTCAACTCCAGCAGTATCACCTGCCTTGTTGATTCTGACATAAGAACCAAGTCCGGCCTAAGTGTGGTCACTGCGATGGTCTCTGGGAATTTAAGCTGTTTCCCCAAGTCCACCTTCAGCTGCCAGTCCCTAGCTGTTGTCAGGAGCCCCCCTGTTTGGCCTGGGCGTTGTTGAGGCTTCTCACCAGATTTAACAAAGGTGATTGAATGCCTAACTGGCTGTTGCTGCTTGCTGAGTGAGATCCCCGAGCAGATGGTATCTGCTATCACCTTCAGCACCTGGTCGTGGCGCCAACGATAGCGCCCCTCGCCCAGGGCTTTCGGGCAACAGCTTAGGATGTGCTCCAGTGATCCTCTCCTCTGACACAAAGGGCAAGCAGGTGTTTCTGCCAGGCCCCAACAGAAGAGGTTGGAAGGGCTGGGGAGGACGTCGTAGACTGACTGGATCAAAAACTTTATACGGAATGGCTCTGCCTTCCAAAGCTCTGACCAAGAAATCTTCCTATCCAGTGTCTGCTCCCATCTAGTCCACGCCCCCTGTTGTCTCATCCCGACCATCTTGCTTGAGCGGGTCTCCTCCAGCCCTGCTCGAACCTCTTCCTGGATAAGCTGCCGCCTCTCCTTCCCCCGGGCCTTGTTATACCGAGGCCCTGGATTGCTCCCAAGCCCTGCCCGGCCTGTCGCCACTGTTCCCACCAGAACACCGTGGCGCAGCCGCGCCTCAGCTTGCTCGACCGTCTCCTGGGCTCTCCACTTCCGCCCAGTCCGCACTTCGATACCCGCTAAGGAGACTTTGGTGTCACTCGAGTCTCTGTACAGCAGCACCTCTCTCGCACGGGTAACCATGAACTCCTCCGACAGACTACTGAAGGGAAGTCGCAGCTTGTTCTTATGCCCATACAAGGCTATGCTGCTGAGGCTTCTTGGTAGGCCCAACCACCTGCGAAGGAAGCTACTTACCTTACGCTCGAAGCCCTCAACGGTCGTTAGTGGGACATCGTAGACCAGTAGTGGCCAGAGGAGGCGTGGCAGGATGCCATGCTGATATATCCATGCTTTATACTTACCTGGCAGCCCTGACTTATCCACCGCCACTAGCCAGTTACCCAGTTCTCTGCTGGTCGCCTTGAGCGCTGCTTTGTCCCTCAGGGTGCCATCAAAGATCTTCCCCAGGCTCTTCACTGGCTCCTCTGAAACCGATGGAATCTGGACACCTCCCAGTGAGAACCGGAACTTGTCTGTAACCTTCCCCTTCTTCACCACCAGGGAACGGGACTTAGCAGGCTTAAAGCCCATACGCGCCCAGTTAATGAGCCGTTCAAGGCCTTGGAGAACCCACCTACAACCTGGAACTGATGTTGTAGTAACTGTCAGGTCATCCATAAAAGCTCTGATGGGAGGCTGCCGCACACCTGACTTGGTGAGCGGTCCTCTGCACTCCACCTCCGCTGACTTAACAAGCATGTTCATGGCCAAGGCAAACAAAATCACTGAGACTGTACACCCAGTGATTATGCCTTTCTCCAGCCGATGTGATGCTGATGTTACTGTCCCTGAGGTGACTCTCAAACTGAAAGAGTTGTAATAGTCCAGTATGAGGTCCCTGATCTTGCCTGGAACATGATGCCGGTCAAGCGAGGTCTCCACCAGTTTGTGGGGAATTGACCCGTAAGCATTAGACAGGTCAAGCCACAAAACTGCCAGGTTCCCATTGCCCTCCCGGGCCTCCCGGATGAGAACTCCCGTGTGCTCAATGCACCCTGGTACCCTTGGGACCCCCCCCTTCTGCACAGAGGTGTCGATGTATGCATTCTTCAGGAAGAACTCTGTCATGCGCCGGGCAACAATGCTGAAGAACACC
>JAXIVH010000712.1:50000-51415 GCA_036785325.1 Urophycis tenuis | reverse complement strand
AGCGTGAACCCTGCGAGGCCATGGGCTCCAGGAGGCCATGGGCTCCGGGAGGCCAGGGCGTCATCAAGCGGCCCCAGATGTTCAGCGCAGGCGCCGGCGATTCATCCCCGGCCAGCGGCTGGCCGGGTGCCCGGGCCAACAGAGAGTCGTCCCGATCTTTGCACCAAAGTTAAGTGCAATTGCTTTGGTTCGCGTGGAATTGATCGGCGAAGGCGAACGCAAAAAAAAAAGAATAAAAATAAAGGAAAAGGCATTGTAACTGCATACCAGTAAGCACGCTGGTGTCTCATCACAATGGAATCTGAATTTGAAGCCAGTCCTGGCAATTTCTCAAAGCACAACAAGCAAGATGGGGTTCTATGAGAAAGTGGTTTTGTTGGTTTGGCAGCTGACTATTATGTTTCATTTTGGTATACAGTGTGTGTGTGTGTGTGTGTGTGTGTGCGGTGTGTGTGTGTGGGTGTGTGTGTGTAGGTGTGTGTGTGTGTGTGTGTGTGTGTTTTGTGTGTGTGTGTGCGTGTGTGTGCGGGCGTGTGTGTGCATGCGTGTGTGGGTGTGTGTGGGTGTGTGCGCGTGCCGGTCTGTCTGTGTGTTGACCTGAGTCATTGATTGTTTGTGTCGGTTTGTTCCGCGAAGCCAAAGGGTGTGAGAGCTCACATTGCACATTTCGGTCAACGCAGCCACGGTGTTGTTGTGATATCTGTAGTCCACCCTCGTACATTAGTCCACCGGTCCCACACACACACACACACACACACACACACACACACACACACACAGACACACACACACAAACACACAGACGCACACAGACAGAAGCACAGACACACACACACACAGACGCACACACACACACACACACACACAGAGGCACACACACACACACACGCACACACACAGACGGACACACACACACACACACACGCACCCACATGCACGCACACACCACAAAAATGCCCACTAACACAATCCCGATCAATCTGTCTGACAGCTCAACGGGACATTATTGGACAGGGAAAAAAAAGAGGAGAGAATCAATAGACCATTGGCCACCTTCAAATGCAGCTGCTGCACCTTGTGGTTCGGTTGCAATCCTCCATGTTGTCTCCTCCGGACAAATGCACGGCCCAGGACTGACGGAGAGCGCTGGGTGTGTGTGTGGGTGGATGTGTGGGTGTGTGTGTGTGGGTGGGTGTGTCTGGTGGCTGGGTGTGTGGCGGTGTGTGTGTGGGTGGGTGTGTGGGTGGGGGTGGTGGTTGGGGAATAGTTTCTTCTGGTTTGTATTTCACTTAAACAGGGGTTCTTTTTTTGGAGCCATTGCTAACATGTGTGAATTGAACAGCGTAGCCGAGCGAGAAAGTGGCAGTTGAAACACGACATCACCCCCATCGCCGTGGCGCAACAGACGACGGGGG
>JAXIVH010000712.1:32500-45000 GCA_036785325.1 Urophycis tenuis | reverse complement strand
CAGTGATGTACAGTGATGAGGTCGACCTCCACAGATCAGGCCTGTGATGAAACCCTCCACACAGCAGCCTCCTTGTTCTGTTTCCTCCGAGTTGTAGAACCATGCAAAACCACATTTTGTGACATCACAACGTAGAACTTAAGCTCCTTGGAGCGGCCCGCGGTTTCTAGAAAGCCACGACCCGTTCAGCGCCGGTGGTTTGACCCGCCCCTCGTACGTACGGAGACGTTCTGTCCAGACCCCCCCCCCGGCCACGTCGGCCCCCTCCAAGGGAGAACAGACAGACCGAGTCCGCGGGACAATAAAAGCCGAGCCGGTTATTTTTCTTGTTTATTTCCTTTCTGGTGACGGCGGCGGCGGCGGTGGCTGGCGGTAAAGAACCTCCTCGATTAGTCGCCCACTCTGCCGCTTGACAGGCCGGGGGGGGTGGAGGGGGGGGGGGGCTGCCGCGGCCCGCCTGACAAACTGGGCTGTCTCTATCGATGACAATGATTGATCATCGCCCCTGGGACGCTATAACCAATAAAGTTATTTCTAATTGAAACTTCACACACACAGAAACCCCCCTCTCCCCCTCTCTCCCCCCCCTACCCCCACACACGTACACACACATGCACACACACACACACAAACACACACACACAGCGTGCGCTGTGCACCGACAAACAAACAAGATGGACGCCGAGCCGGCGCCCCGAGGGACCGGAGACGGGCAGGCCGGGAGCACCGCTCCGTCAGACTACGCCAGCCAGCCTGTTATTGTGACTCGCCTCGAGGTTTTTAGTTTGGGTTTTATTCTGCTGAATGTCTCCCTGGGTGGTGGTGGTGATGGGGGGGGGGGGGGGGGGGGGGGGTAAGCAGGCCTCATGGGCCTCTCCTCCTCCACTACCTCCGCCTTCTCCTCCGCCCGGCCCCACTTTGGGTAAACTGGGTAAATTCATCTCTCCCTGACTGGGAGGAGCTTATACGTTACAGAGGATTGAGAGTGAGAGAGAGGAAAGAGACTGTTAGTGAGAGAATGAGAGAGAGAGAGAGAGATAGAGAGAGAGAGAGAGAGAGAGAGAGAGAGAGAGAGAGAGAGAGAGAGAGAGAGAGAGAGAGAGAGATAGAGAGAGAGAGAGAGAGAGAGAGAGAGAGAGAGAGAGAGAGGCCGAGACCGAGAGACCGAGAGACAGAGGGACCGAGAGAGGAAGAGAGAGCGAGAGAGAGAGCATTTCAACCGTAATAAAAAGGGGGGGGGGGGGGGATCAGTAAGCTGACATTTTGTTTTCAATCACCGGCCGCAGCCCGGGCCGGCTGTGTGTCATGGCAGTGGTGGTGGTGGTGGCGTTGGTGGTGGCGGTGGTGGTGGTGGTGGTGGCGTCGGCGGCGGGGGCTACATTGTCCTGCGGCCGTGTGAGCCAGTGGGCGCTCAGATTCAGACCCAGGCGGAGCCCCGCCCCCCCAACCACCCACCCACCGGCCAGGCCTCCACCCCGGGGGGAGGGGGGGGGGGGCAGCCAGGGTCACCTCCGCCCGGGGAGAGACCTCGCTTTGGCGGGCCACGCGGTCTGAGTGGCGCTGGGGACGCCAGCCGTATCACATCCCTCACGACCGGCGTGTTGTGTGTGATGTGTGGTGATGTGTGGTGATGATGTATGGTGATGTGTGGTGTTGTGTGGTGATGTGTGGTGATGATGTATGGTGATGTGTGGTGATGTGTGGTACTACTCCTACTACTACTACTACTACTACTCCTACTACTACTACTCTTACTATTACTATACTACTACTACTACTATTACTACTACTGCCACTACTTAGACTTCTTGTGTGTGGGTACCAGATTGTAGTAACCAGATTGGAGTACTTGTTGTGGATTGCAGTACCACAACACCAAACGCAGGTCAAAGCTTGAGTCCGCTGTGTTGGGTTCTAATTGTGGTTCCGACCAGTCCCGGTTGAAAAGGCTGCAATTCTGTGGCCAACAATAATATCCATTCATTTTTTGATTAGGGTGGAAAAAAAACTGCAATGGCTTTGGGTGAGGCTTTGTAACTAATGTGATGTTATGGTAATTAATTGGTACCTTTGAACGGCGGACAATACCAGGGTGTTCGGGAGAAAAACGCGCCACGCGGGGTTAATTTACTGCTGTCTGGCTCGGACTCGGGGAACACATTCGGTCTTTCTTACCTCTCTACCATGCTCTGTCTTCACCCCCCCCCCACACACACACACACAAGCACACGCACACGCACACACATGCACACACACACACACACACACGCACGCACACCTATTCTCTCTCACACAGAATATATTCTCTTGTCAGATAGTCCCTGTGGTCATTAAAGGCTCTATATCACCAGCTCCCCTGACACTGATCAAACTGTGGGCCATTAAGAACTCTGCCTCACATCGCTGGACCTGGTGTGCACGCATGCACACACGCTTGTGTGTGTGGGGCGTATGTATGTATGTGTAGGAGAGAGAGGGAGAGAGAGAGAGAGAGAGGTAGAGAGAGGGAGAGAGAGAGAGAGAGAGAGAGAGAGAGAGAGAGAGAGAGAGAGAGAGAGAGAGAGAGAGAGAGAGGATAGCGCTGGTAGCCTAGCCCACAGCCAACTCTGTCTAAATAGCTCCTTGGGGAGCAGGCAAAGCGGAACAATCAATTTCCACAATGGATGGCTTAAAAAAACGAAATTACCCTCTGTATCCGTTCCTCCCCCCACCGCCCCCTCCCCCCTCCCCGCCCTCTCTCCCCCTCTCCTCCCCCTCTCTCGCCCCTCTCTCGCCCCCTTCACTCGTTTCCTCCTCACTAACCAACTATAAGTGATTGCCACTCTTATTATCTGATTTTCCACATAGAGGTGAAGGTAATGGGAGCGGCGCCCCCTGAGCCACGAGGGCCCGCCCCCTCTGGGCGGCGAGGGCCCGCCCCTTTGGGGGGGCCGGCTCGGGGGCCCCGAGGTCGGCCACCTCCTGGCTAATTACTACAAGCCAGGATGAAGGGCCGGATTAGCTCGTCAGACCCCCACACCTGACTCATCTCGGCTGTCACACACACACACACACACACACACACACACACACACACACACACACCACACACATACGCACACACACACACACACACACACAAACACACGCACACATACACACACACTCGCACACACACACACACACACACACACACACACACACACACACACACACATACACATATGCACATACACACACACACGCACAGGCACTCGCACACACACACAGGCAAATAAACACACACACACAAACACACACGCAGGCACGCACGCACGCACGCACACACACACACACACACACGCACTGAGCCAAAGACACGTTTTCATTCGTTATCTCACACGTATTCATTTTCCTGGTGTTTGCCGGCATCCATTTTAATTATGTTGCCATTTCACTTCTTTTTTGTATACAGTTTGAACCTATTTGTTTTAATTCATCTTTTCCTTTTTGCGCTCTTGTGCTCATTATATCCAGATTTTAATGTTAGGCACCGGCTTTGTCGCGGTAGTGAAAGGTGTTATGTAAACAAGTCCCCTGTACCACTGAGAAGGTTATGGGAACATTGAGACGCTGTTTCACTGCATAATTTCCAAAGAGCGAGTTCTCACACTTTGCATCACACGTACATTTTTCATATTGCGGCGCCATTGTGGGCTCTTAAGACTCACGTAGTTCAAACCGAGTGCCAACATCTTTGCAACTTTTTTTTTTCCTCGTGTCCCCATATGACGCCAGTGGAACGTTGCCATATCCTGACAAAAACCCCAGAGAGCTAAAAAAAAAATACGAGTCGAAACTCATCCTCCCAGAATGCATCTCACCCGGTCGCCCTCGCAGGCGGAGCAGACTGCGGTCCCCACAGACGCGTCCCGGGGGCTGACCTCTCTTGTGAGTACGACACGTCGCTCTGCGCACCAGGGCGTGCGCTCTGCACGAGCACACGGTGTGCACCACGGAATCATCACATGTGTTAGGGAGGAAAACACAAGAGGAGCACACGAGGAGGAGAGAGAGAGAGAGAGAGAGAGAGAGGAGCACATGAGGAGGAGAGAGAGAGAAGGAGCACATGAAGAGGAGAGAGGGAGAAGGAGCACACGAGGAGGAGAGAGAGAGGAGCACATGAGGAGGAGAGAGAGAGAAGGAGCACATGAGGAGGAGAGAGAGAGAAGGAGCACATGAGGAGGAGAGAGAGAGAAGGAGCACATGAAGAGGAGAGAGGGAGAAGGAGCACACGAGGAGGAGAGAGAGAGGAGCACATGAGGAGGAGAGAGGGAGAAGGAGCACATGAGGAGGAGAGAGAGAGAAGGAGCACACGAGGAGGAGAGAGTGAGAGGAGAACAGGAGGAGGAGAGAGAGAGAGAGGAGAACAGGAGGAGAGAGAGAGAGAGGAGAACAGGAGGAGGAGGGAGAGAGAGAGAGGAGAACAGGAGGAGGAGGGAGAGAGAGAGAGGAGAACAGGAGAAGGAGAGAGAGAGAGAGAGAGAGGAGAACAGGAGGAGGAGAGAGAGAGGAGAACAGGAGGAGGAGGGAGAGAGAGAGGAGAACAGGAGAAGGAGAGAGAGCCCATGACCGCCCAGCTGAGCTGACTCCTTACCAGAACATTTTCTCATTTTCGACCGGAAACTAGCGGAACGAATTTCCAGCACGCCTCGAATAAAATGATCTCTCATTTATTTATGATGAGCTTCATATTGGATTACCACCTAATTAATCAATCAATATAATTAATATTTAAATGTACTGTAATTTACTTTTTTAATCTCCATTGGGCTGAAAGCGTAAATTTAACAATTAACAAATTATAAATTAATAATATTACACAGGGGGCTTCACACCTTATTCGTTTGCATCTGTTGGAGTGCTTATAGTGAGACATGTAAAATGTTTAAATATGGATTAACATTAAACAGAATTTAAAAAAAGACTAATGACCCTCGTTGGCCATGTGGTTCTAATAAGCTTTGGAGCCTTCAGGTCATTCCAATTCGCAGCCATTATCACCACATTATCACCGCACATGTCGGCTTTCTGTCGCCCGCCTTGCTCTGAAGCTACTTACTGAGTCCAGATGTTACGAGGTGGGCAGTGGCTTGACGTGGACGTCCAGCTGCAGACCCTGGGGGACGACCCCCCCGCAGCCTCGACAACACCCTGACCTTCATCATCATCATCATCATCACTTCCCTTCGTCGAACGTGGTTCTCATAACTATTAGTGTCGCTTATTACTTTTCCCTACAAAGCGCGCGGCTTATCGCTGACTGCCCTCGTTTATTTGGGGGGATAGCGTGGCTGCCTGGCCCCACAGAAACTCTGCTCTGCATTTTACATCTGCATTATATAGACGCCATGACTCCCCGTGGGCCCACGTGGCTCTCAAACCACAGCTGGTTATCCGGGACACACGCAGACACCGCCAACGGTCCACGGGAGGGCCAGCCGCGTGTTGTAGCCACGTGTTGTAGCCTGGTGTTGTAGCCGCGTGTTGTAGCCTGGTGTTGTAGCCGCGTGTTGTAGCCTGGTGTTGTAGCCGCGTGTTGTAGCCTGGTGTTGTAGCCGCGTGTTGTAGCCGCGTGTTGTAGCCGCGTGTTGTAGTCGCGTGTTGTAGCCTGGTGTTGTAGCCGCGTGTTGTAGCCGCGTGTTGTAGCCTGGTGTTGTAGCCGTGTGTTGTAGCCGCGTGTTGTAGCCTGGTGTTGTAGCCGTGTGTTGTAGCCGCGTGTTGTAGCCGCGTGTTGTAGCCTGGTGTTGTAGCCGCGTGTTGTAGCCTGGTGTTGTAGCCGCGTGTTGTAGCCTGGTGTTGTAGCCGCGTGTTGTAGTCGCGTGTTGTAGCCTGGTGTTGTAGCCGCGTGTTGTAGCCGCGTGTTGTAGCCTGGTGTTGTAGCCGCGTGTTGTAGCCTGGTGTTGTAGCCGCGTGTTGTAGTCGCGTGTTGTAGCCTGGTGTTGTAGCCGTGTGTTGTAGCCGCGTGTTGTAGCCTGGTGTTGTAGCCGTGTGTTGTAGCCGCGTGTTGTAGCCGCGTGTTGTAGCCTGGTGTTGTAGCCGCGTGTTGTAGCCTGGTGTTGTAGCCGCGTGTTGTAGCCTGGTGTTGTAAGCCTGGTGTTGTAACCGCGTGTTGTAGCCTGGTGTTGTAGCCGCGTGTTGTAGTCTGGTGTTGTAGCCTGGTGTTGTAGCCTGGTGTTGTAGCCTGGTGTTGTAGCCGCGTGTTGTAGCCGCGTGTTGTAGCCTGGTGTTGTAACCGCATGTTGTAGCCGCGTGTTGTAGCCACGTGTTGTAGCCTGGTGTTGTAGCCTGGTGTTGTAGCCGCGTGTTGTAGCCTGGTGTTGTAGCCTGGTGTTGTAGCCTGTGTTGTAGCCGCGTGTTGTAGCCTGGTGTTGTAGCCACGTGTTGTAGCCTGGTGTTGTAGCCGCGTGTTGTAGCCTGGTGTTGTAGCCGCGTGTTGTAGCCTGGTGTTGTAGCCACGTGTTGTAGCCTGGTGTTGTAGCCACGTGTTGTAGCCTGGTGTTGTAGCCTGGTGTTGTAGCCGCGTGTTGTAGCCGCGTGTTGTAGCCTGGTGTTGTAGCCGCGAGTTGGTAGCCTGGTGTTGTAGCCTGGTGTTGTAGCCCTGGTGTTGTAGCCGCATGTTGTAGCCGCGTGTTGTAGCCTGGTGTTGTAGCCGCGTGTTGTAGCCGCGTGTTTTAGCCTGGTGTTGTAGCCGCGTGTTGTAGCCTGTTGTTGTAGCCGCGTGTTGTAGCCTGGTGTTGTAGCCGCGTGTTGTAGCCTGGTGTTGTAGCCTGGTGTTGTAGCCTGGTGTTGTGTGGATGGTGGAGTGTTTAAGGGAGGGCCGACGACTGGCTTCTGAGCAGCCGAAACGGCCGCTCGATTCACTGACGAGTCCTTTGTTTTCGTTTTTTTATTTATTTATCATCTCAGCGTTTTTGCCAAACAGAAAATACCAAACTTTTTTTCCCCCCCCGCTAATGGCCTCTGGAATGCAAAGATCTGGTTGAAGAGACCATTTCACATTAGTTCTCCATGACTGTTTATTAGACAATGCAAGCATATTTTATCGCATTATGCCTTTGGGCTGGCGTGAGGGCATTTGCCATTATTTGTGACATTTTATAGACATTATGATTAATCGGTTGATTTAACTAACAAAAGATTAATCGCCATTACTCAACACAATAATGGTTAGTTGCCACCCTACGTTAATTAAGGAGGGAACGTTTGATTGCACCAACGACATCGCATCACACAGACACATCTATTACCGGCATCAGGAGCTCTTCACAGTTACAGAGCACAAAGCAAAGCAACGTTTTCCAGCAAAGCCAACCGCTGACCTCCAACAACAACAACAACAACCACAACAAGAGCGCGATGCCTCCATGCACCGCAAGTAAGAAACACAATCTCACCCCAAATGTCCGATAAAAAAACATAACTCTACAGAGGATTCACTTTCCAATATCCATCTTAAGAACGGAGGCCTGGCGATCGCCCACACACACCCACGCTCGTTGGACACAACCACTCGTAGGGTCGACCCCAGTCAATTATGGAGTTATTTCTGCTTGGTCAGGCAATTTGGATTTTAATCTCATGGCTGTTATCTCCAAATCCACTATGATAAGTATGCAGTGCAGTCATCGGGAACGCACATTCAGATCCCCACCACCGCCAGAATACTTAGAGGCTGCGCTGGGGAGAATTACTGCGGTTACACAATACCAGCACCGGGTCAGGATGGATGGGGGGGAGGCAGGGGGGGGGAGGAATGGGAGGAAAGGGGGTGGGTGGTGGGTGGTGGGTGAGTGGAGTATAATCCACGGATAATAACCCTTGCACAATGTGGAAGAATCAACAAACACAGAAAGATAAACCCATGACAAAACAGCACTGGAATTTAATCAGTCATTGTGGCCTTTTCTTCCCCCTCTCGCACACATCCCAGAACCTAAATCTTCACACCCCCCCCCCCCCCCCCCCCCCTCGCCTTGCCTAACCCCCCCCCCCCCTCCGCTTCATTACAGATCACCCTGGAGATGGGCCGCGTCAACAGCGTTTAGGAGAGGAGAACAATTAGGCGTCAGAGAGTAACGTTCCCTCCTCCACCTCCTCCCCTTTGCTCTCCCTCTCTCTCTGTCTCTCTCTCTCTCTCTCCCCTCTCTCTCTCTCGCTCCCTATCTCCCTCTCCATTTCAGCCTGGGGAGCCCATTATCTCCTGTCCATTTAGGACACGGGAGCAGGGAGGTACGAAGAGGGCTGTAAAACATCGGCAGGCCGACCGCCGCTGAGACGAGGCGCGCACGCGCGGGGGGGGGGGGTGCTCTGTTTTGTGATGCTGCAGCCGTCTGCTGTCACGGGCCGTGTTCCCCAAATCACAGAGGACCGATGTTTGTTTGTGCTTCCTCGTGGTCACGGCTCGGGGGGTCTCCGCACATATTCTGGTATTTTTTTTCCAGCTCCCCCTTGGTTTGGCTTTTTTTTTTTTTTTTTTTTCCGCCGCAGTGTGACAACCTGCACTCTGAATTAGAGAGCCATTTATATTCCAGCCATATGCATACGCTGTTTTTAGCTCCCTCCAGCCCCCCGAAAGAACGTCAAGCTCCGGGTAAAAGCGGCTCCCGGCGTCTTCCATCAGCGGCGGCGGCGGCGGCGGTGAAATATCCAGCCGTCTGCCGAGACGGCGGCTCCATAAGTCAGGGCCGATGTCACGTCCCGCTCTGCATCACTCTCGCCGATTCCGGCTTTGCAACCGAGAAGCAATAAAGCGGGGCGGCACGGCGCCAGACACGTGGCCCTGCGTCCCCGCGTGTCTGAACAAACACTGCGTACGCTAGATATTGATGGCACCACTGTATCCCAGATTGCCGGCCTCGCTCGCGGGCGGCCAGATTGAAGGCCCCCCCCCCCCCCCCCCCCCACCCGTCCCCTCTCCCCAGCCAGCCGGGCGACGTCAGCGTTGCCATGACCTCCTTTGAGTTCACATTCTATTTCGTAGTCCGGTCGTCCCAGATTCGCTAATCCCGGAGAGGCAACCAGGGGAAATTATAAATGGGTTTAGCGTGCGGAGATGTGTCCGCGCCTTTTTAATCAGTTCAACTCCAAAGATACAGGGACGACAAAGCCCCACGAGATCCCCACATCTTGCGGGGATTAGAGGTCCTTGCCGCGGCCCTGTTTTTTTCTCGATGACCGTTTGCTGGGGGGTAACATGCGCCCCCCCCCCCCCCCCCACGGTGGTCTGGGGGTGGGGGGGGGGGGGCTGAAGTGGCGTCTCTCACACCGACAGAGAGATGGAAGTCTCACCACAGGTTTGATGTTGGCTTTGATGCGGCGTTTCTTTTCCTAGCCGCAGCCAACGTCAACGTCTAGCGTGAGACGAGTGTAATTACTATAAATAATTTACTGCTTTTACAGGAATTGAGCTCCCATCCAGGGCCTATTAGCAAGGTGACAATCTCAATTTCCTCTTTTTGATAGCTCTACCTGCCATATGTAGAAAATAAAATGAAAAATATGAAGAAAAAAAAATTATATATATATATACATATATATACATGCATTTGGAGAAGGTTCTGGAAGTAACAGATTTCCATTAAGGTGTCTACACCACCTGCTGTTTTCTGCTTTATGACAATTTTTTTTATTAAATGATATTTGTCTCGTGAAATTATTCAATTAAGTGCAGCCCAAACACTGTCACTGTGGCACCGCCATCCATTTCACACCTGCCATATGGACCCAACGTATTCCATCCTCGTCTTCCGCGTTCAAGCGCAGCCATCCCTCCACGCCAGCCGCGTGCCGAGCGTGAGAGATGTATGCTGTTGGTTAAAGAAGACGTCTCCTACGCCTCGGGAATACATCATTTTTTGTCAACCCACAACACAATGCTGTGGCAAGGGACACGGGCGCATAAACATGAACTAAATAGCATGAAAATATTCAAATTGTCCCTGCCTGCAAAAGTTCCCCAAGAGTTGGTGTTATGTGCAGAAAAGGCAATTGAATAATCCTTGACATTTTCTCCTTTTTTTTTCTCGTCTCCCCAATGCTTCTTGATCACGGTGTGTCAGCATGCCTGAGCAGCCACCGCTTTCAAAGAGCATCTCTGGCCTTTGTGCCGCTCTTCTACGGTATATGGATTCATGAAAGGACTTGGACACCCTATTTACCTTATCTCCCCCACAGCTGCCCGTATGTAGATCCATAGTCTGTACGTGAATGCCAAGTGAAGATAATGTTGTGCTTGCCTCCAATAAAAAGAAAAAAAGGTGACTTCCTCCGAAGGCGTCTTGAACTCATCGCTCTGCCATTGAATGGCGTTCGGCAGATCCCGGGCTCCACGGAGCACTGGGGGTTTCTATGGATTAGCTGCAGGATGCTCACGGCGACAGAATCATTAGGCTGCACGGCTGCAGGACAAAAGATAAAATGATTTCCTTTTTGGGGCCCACTCGAGAGGCGACGCCGGCGTCGCCGTGGGTTTAGCAGGGCGTAGACCTTCCAGCTGGAGCGATGGGTTTAGCAGGGCGTGGATCCTCCAGCTGGAGCCATGGGTTTAGCAGGCGTGGACCTTCCAGCTGAAGCGATCGGTTTAGCAGGGCCTGGACCTTCCAGCTGAAGCGATCGGTTTAGCAGGGCGTGGACCCTCCAGCTGAAGCGATCGGTTTAGCAGGGCCTGGATCTTCCAGCTGGAGCGATGGGTTTAGCAGGCCTGGACCTTCCAGCTGGAGCGATGGGTTTAGCAGGGCGTGGACCTTCCAGCTGGAGCGATCGGTTTAGCAGGGCCTGGACCTTCCAGCTGGAGCGATAGGTTTAGCAGGGCGTGGACCTTCCAGCGGAAGCGATCAGTTAGCAGGCCTGGACCTTCCAGCTGGAGCCATGGGTTTAGCAGGGCGTGGACCCTCCAGCTGAAGCGATCGGTTTAGCAGGGCCTGGACCTTCCAGCTGGAGGGATCGTTTTAGCAGGGCCTGGACCTTCCAGCTGGAGCGATAGGTTTAGCAGGGCGTGGACCTTCCAGGTGAAGCGATCAGTTTAGCAGGGCCTGGACGTTCCAGCTGAAGCGATGGTTTAGCAGGGCCTGGACCTTCCAGCTGGAGCGATAGGTTTAGCAGGGCCTGGACGTTCCAGCTGAAGCGATGGGTTTAGCAGGCCTGGATCTTCCAGCGGAAGCGATCGGTTTGGCAGGGCGTGGACATTCCAGCTGAAGCGATCGGTTCAGCAGGGCCTGGACCTTCCAGCTGAAGCGATCGGTTTAGCAGGGTGTGGACCTTCCAGCTGAAGTGATCAGTTTAGCAGGGTGTGGACCTTCCAGCTGAAGCGGCCCCACTCTGCCTCTCCGCAGTGTGATGGAGAGGCATGGGGAGCGAGGGGCGAAATATTAATATGCAATTGTAGATTTATTTCTGATTGAACTCCTCGGTTATGCTTAGCGATGAGGTGTATAATTTTCAAGAGGATGAGGACTTAATATTGCAGATCAAACAACGGCAGAACTTCAAAAACGTACAGAACTTCAAAAGGTCCACACTATTAATTTCAAGGTCCCTTTTCATTCAAAATTAATTTTGAAGCGGGGGAAACAGAATGTTTGACCAAGCACAAGTGTACACAAATGGAAGGCTCTCCATTCCTCTCATGTAATGATAGAAATGTGATAGAAATGTCAGTGAACACCCTGTTCCAGCTTGAATTCCAACACTAGAAGATTGAAAAAATATACATTTACACTGACATAAATGTATATGTCATATTTCATATGCTGGCAACACGTTATCTCCATGGCTTTGACCCATGACAACCATGTGATGTGTTATTTAAAGCCGGTCCCATTGCGTATGACAGTTCTAATAAGTACATGGTTCGACTAGAAGTGTCTTAGAAGCTTAACCCCTCGACTGCCGGCCCCCGACAGATCTCCGCCCACCACACACACCCACCCGGCACAGACGCTGTGGTGGTGAAGTCAAGGTGCCTCGGAAAAAAAATAAAAAACAGTGTTCGGGCGAGCGCCTGCTTCCCGCTACGCAATCCAAACACGCATCCATGAGACGTGACTTAGGGATCAGACTCTTTATTACAACGTTGGCCTGCGGGGCTGCTTTTGTGTTCCGGGGGAGAGAAAGAATGAGAGACGGGAGAGAGACGAACCTAAGTAGATGCTGTCGTGAGCCTTGTAAACACCGTTTACAATGTCGGCAACCCTAAACGGCCACATTCCCGCACTAATGGGAATTTTATAGCTGGCTTCTTGAGAAGAACGGACTCCCCCCCTCAATGTGTTGTTGCTGTACGGAGGGGGGGTCGGGGGGGAGGGGGGGAGTCAGTGTATTCAAAAACAACTTCTCTCTGGCCTCTACAGAGTAGCCCTTTGTGTACATCAGGCCTCTCCCTTGATTTCTCTCTCACCCCTCTGCCCACGCGCACACACACACATGGGCACACACACACACACGCAGACACACACACACACACACGCACACACACACGCACA
>JAXIVH010000712.1:22500-27500 GCA_036785325.1 Urophycis tenuis | reverse complement strand
GACCGGCCGGCCGCCTAATCTCAGGGAGAATGTAAGGAGCGTAATTGCTCGCCGCTTATCTCCCGGTTCAGGGCGGCTTTCGGGAAAATAATCTTCGGTTCGTCCCCCCAAAAAATAAATAAAAAAGAGAAAGAGGGGCTGTAGGAGTGGGCCGAAACAGAACCGTGGGGAGGGGGAGGGGGTGGGGGGGGACGGGTCATCTGCATGAGCGCAAATCGATCCGCCATCCCCGTGACAACGGGTGATGTCACTCTGCGGGGAAGGGAGACACACACGGCCGCGGGACGGTCCATCATCTCTGAGGTGGGGGAGGGGGGGGGGGGGGGGGGCGGCCAGTGAGAGGCGGGCTGAGAGGCTGAAGCTGTGATGGCAGCAAATGGAGATGTGTGAGGCTGAGCCCTCTGCTGCACACACACACACACACACACACACACACACACACACACACACACACAGGCACACACACAAACACACACACACACACACACACACAGGCACACACACACAGGCACACACACGCAAATGCACGCACACACACACACACACACACACACACACAAAAATACACACACAGACAGACAGACACACATACACACACACACACACACACACACACACACACACACACACACTGGACTCCACTACGCAAGGAAGGACAGCACTAACTCACAGCTGCTGCTTGGCGTTTAACCTAATTGGGAAAGTGATTTCCACATAAACAAGCAACAAATTGTTACAAACGATGTGTTAAGAGGAGGACAGCGGATCGGTTTCAAGAACCGCCAGCACCTCCAATCATAATAACACTGCTGCGCTGCGTCCCTCCAATGGCTGGGCCCGGCCTGGGTGTGTGTGTGTGTGTGTGTGTGTGTGTGTGTGTGTGTGTGTGTGTGTGTGTGTGTGTGGGGGGGGGGGACGGGGGGGGGGGGATGACAAGAAGTGGCCTCGATTCTGCAGTGCACACTTGGGATGGGAAGACTCTGTGGTGTGGCTGCTGAGAGGGAAGTGGAGGAGGAGGGGTCGAGGAGGGGAGAGAGAAGGACAGAGAGAGAGAGAGAGAGAGAGAGAGAGAGAGAGAGAGAGAGAGAGAGAGAGAGAGAGAGAGAAGTAGGGAGAGAGGGAGAGAGAGAGAGAGAGAGAGAGAGAGAGAGAGAGAGAGAGGTAGGGAGAGAAAGAGAGACAGAGGGGCTTCGCCTTTCTCCCGATAGAGTTGCCTCTCTCTCTCCGGCCCCCCGAGACTCAGGAACTAAGGGCTTTGACACGCCTGAGTACATACACCCCATGCGCCTGATCATATCTCCACTCCCACCTCCCCTCACCCTCCCGCCCTCCCCCCCCCACCCCCTACCCAAGTCCTCTCGACACTGCAGCTGCCCAAACACCGTTTCTCTCAACGCCTCACCCTCTCGACTCCCCCACGCTCTCTCCCTCACCCTCACCACCCACACCCCCCCCCACCTCTGTGCGCCAAAGCAAACAGCCCAACAGGCAGCCCCGGATGGCACTGCCAGGTAATTGGCGCCCATAAGGATAATGACACAGAGAGCGGGGGAGCAGACCAGAGTGTGGCAGTCACACTCATCGCTGGGAGCTCGCTGGGGGCGCATTCACCACAGTGGGGGGGGGGGGGGGGCGCCCTGGTGATAAATCACCAGGTAGGCACCGGTGTGTGCGTGTGTCTGTGTGTGTGTGTGTGTGTGTGTGCCTGTGCGTGGGTGGGTGCGTGCGTGCGTCTGAGTGCGTGCGTGGCCGTTGTGTCGGGTAAGATGTAAAATTCATGGCTGCAACATAAATATACATCCAGTGTGCGGAGGCTCGCCGACAGGGCCCACGCCACGGCCTTTTCACCAGGACCTTTTCACCAGGACCTGGGTTATTTATACACACAGCAGGGAAGCCACCGCCTCACAAGTGGGAGACCGCTGCTTGTGGGTTCCACGCTGCCGCAGCTAAGTGGAGAACCCCGGCTGCAGGAGGGGGTGGTGGAGGAGGAGGGGGAGGAGGAGGAGGAGGAGGGGGTGTTATTTGGGGCGGGAGTGTGTTTCTATATGTGCGGGCCTCTTATAGGAAGCGTGGATGTCCCCCGCTGTCTTTTTCGGGAGTGTTTTTCTGTTGCACTTTCAGGGCTTCTTGAGTCGGTGGAGCCGAGCCGTCAACACTTAAGACTGCATGTTTTATAACTGATACTGCTTGTTCTCTCTCTCTCTCTCTCTCCCACTCACCTCTCTCTCTCTCTCTCTCTCTCCTCTCTCTCTCTCTCTCTCTCTCTCTCTCTCTCTCTCCTCTCTCTCTCTCCCACTCTCTATCTCTCTCTCTCTCTCTCTCTCTCTCCTCTCTCTCTCTCTCTCTCTCTCTCTCTCTCTCTCTTCTCGCTCCCCTCCCTCTCTTTCTCTTCTGCTCTCTTTCTCTCTCTCTCCCCTTTCTCTCTCTCCCTCTCTTTTGATCTCTCTCCCCCTCTCCCTCTTTCTTTCTTTCTTTCTTTCTTTCTTTCTTTCTTTCTTTCTTTCTTTCTTTCTCTCTCTTTCTCTCTCTCTCTCTCTCTCTCTCTCTCTCTCTCCCTCCCCCCCCACCCCCCCACCCCCTCCTCTGTACCCATCCTTTTCTCGCAGTGTGTCAGAGTAATTTAGCGGCAGCCGATGCCGTCCGCGGTCCATTTTGATTTAAATAACTAATGAAGCGCCCGCTTGCTGCCAACCGGGAGCATCTGCTCAGAGACACGCAGACTCAATTTCATAAATTCAAAATGTCCCTCTGGGGAACTTCAGTGATGAGAGGCAGGATGGAGAGATAAGGAAGGAGGGGGGGTGATGATGATGACGAAGGTAGGGATAAACAAGGTTAATCTGTACACGGGGGGGGGGGGGGGTACAACACCAGACATAATGCACGACAACGCTTGCCGGCCGCGATGGATTCGCTAAGCTAAGCCACGTAGCTTAGCCTTCCTCTGCCAGGGGGGGGGGCTGCTGAACCCCCCGTCAACCCACCGGTGACTCAAGTCACTTCTTTGTGACGACGAAAGCTAACGCTGCTATCGCCGGGGCTGACTGCGGCACTCAGGGGTCTCACGGACAGGATCAGGAGGACAGGGGGGGGGGGGGGGGGGGGGGAGTGGGCGGCTGATCCCGTGGAGGGTGGGAAAGGTCAAAACACCCGGGGCGCCGCGGCTGAGCCGTGAGTGTGTGTGTAGGTGTGTGTGTTAAAACTAATGAAAAGGCACCCGCGCAGAACACTACACGCCACGGGATTCATGATGGGAAGCGGTGGCGCTGCGCCGCCGGTCACCTTAATTACCGGCCCTCCGCGGCGTGCCGCGGGGGGATGTACGGTGAGCCGCGCCTTAATTGACAACCGTCGCCGCCAACCTCGTTAGAGTCGTGTAACGCACTCAATCAATTAGAGTGGGGCTCGCCGTTGGATGAGTGCGGACGGCGGAGAGAGAGAGAGAGAGAGCTGCGCTCCAGGTGGAGGCGAGCTCCGACGCCCGCACGCCGCACGACACGGGGGGGGGGGGGGGGAGGGGCGGAACACCGGGAGGTCGGGTGGCTGGGCGGGTACGAGCAACCTTTGATTTGTCTGTTCTCATTCCCGTTTACGAGGCGAACGTTCGCCTCGGCGAAGCGCCGCCGTGTGATCTGATGTGATGTGATGATTTTCTTTGTTGTTATCGTTATTTATTTATTTATTTTTTACCTCTAGATCGACACGCGTCAGATCTGGCGGTGCGACAATGAAGTCAGAGGCGTGTAGAACACGGCTGGGATGAAAGGCAGGCACCGCGCGCTAACAACCGCTAATTGGCATCTCTCAGACGGCTGGCGGAGGTGGAGGCGCAGGAGGAAGAGGAGGAGGATGGAGGAGGAGGTGGTGGTGGTGGTGGAGGCGGAGGTGGTGGAGGTGTGGTGGTGTTGGGTGGAGGAGATGGAGGTGGTGTTGAGTGGAGGAGATGGAGGTGGTGTTGAGTGGGGTGGTGTGGTGGTGGTGGTGGTGGAGGTGGTGGAGGTGGGTGGAGGTGGATAGTGGTGGTGGTGGTGGAGGTGGTGGTTGTGTTGGGTGGAGGTGGTGGGGGTGGGGCTCACAGCGGAGTAAGGCAGACTGCCACGCCGTGCGTTAGCGGCTTGGGAGACAGACTCCAACGTGTTTCAATGTATTTGCTTTTTACTTTTAGAGTCTCCGTTTGTTCGCTCGCTCACTTGTCTTTCAGGTGGGAGGGGGGTGGGGGGGTGGGGGGGGGCAGGTGGGCCACAGCCCGCAGGAGGGTTTCCATGACGCCCCTCCGCTCAAGTTAGCTTTTTTCTCTCTATTTTTCTGGAGAGACTTAATTACTGCGGTTGGGTGGTTAGCATGTATGTGTGTGTGTGCGTGGTTTTGCACGAGTCGCATCACACATTGCATGTAAGTGTGTACTACCGCTAAATGCTTATCAAATCTGTACATACGCAGACGAATATGCAAATGACTTGGCTTCTGTGCGTGTGTGTGTGTGTATGTGTGCTTATGTGTGTGTGTATGTGTGTGTGTGTGTGTGTGTGTGTGTGTGTGTGTGTGTGTGTGCGTATGTGTATGTGTGTGTGTGTGTGTGTGTGTGTGAGAGTGTGAGCATGCATGAGTCTGTATCAAATGACTCCGCTAATCACTGTTAATCACCCAAATCAAAGGGAATTCAAAAGTCAACATTTGTTTAACTAGTAAATAAAACATGTCTCTCATCAACAGATAACAAACGCGCCGCGTTCCGTGCAAGCCCTGTTTTGTCTCTGATCTGGCCGTCGCTCCTCCGCTCACAGGAAGAGCTCGCAGCGTTTTGGACTAACGAAATATTTTAGCACAGTCATATTTTTAGGATGATCACTGAGGCACTGTCTCGCTGTGCGTGTCCGTGTGTGCGTGTGCGTGTGCGTGTGCGTGTGTGTGTTGTGTGTGTGTGTGCGTGTGTGTGCGTGTGTATGTGTGTGTGTGTTTGTGTGTGTGTGTGTGTGTGTGTGTGTGTGTGTGTGTGT
>JAXIVH010000712.1:12500-17500 GCA_036785325.1 Urophycis tenuis | reverse complement strand
AAATGACTCTCTCTAATTATTGGCTATTAAAAGAGCAGTGAACGAGAAATACCTCCTTTCTCACTGTTGACAAGATTATTTCCCCTGTGAAAGTAAGCCTGGATATTGTAACAGGCATTTGGCTGCGGAGAGAACCAGCAGACGACACTTATTGCCTTTGCTCGGGCCGACGCTCTCCCCCGCTTGCAGCCTCCGCCGGCCTTCCACGATCAGCTCCTCAAACGGCCGGCAGCGAGAGCAGAGATCCCCGCGGCCTGTTTTCACACGGAGCCTCGGAATACGCAAGCAGGTGCGCGCACGCTACGGCGTGCGCTATGCATGCATACAAAGATAAACACGTCGCCGCACACATCTGTGTGTTCGCAAACACATACGGCTGTGCGCACGGTGTGCATGTGGGAATCGTTATCTGCATCTCAGGCACACAGGCACACACGCACACACACAACATGCGTGCACACAGACACACTTACACACACAGATGCACAGACACACACAGATATGCAAACAGACACACAGACACACACACAGACGCACAGAGAGACACAGACACACACCGACACACACAGAGGACACACAGAGACACGCACACGCGCGCGCCCATGCAGAGGAAGAAAGACCAATTGACTATGCATCACCACCGCTCCTCCATTCGGACAAACTGTGACTAGCATCATTTAGAGTGGGCGCTGCATTCTGCCTCACCCACACGCGAGGAAACACGAAGCCTCGCTGAACAAACGCAGTACATGTGATCGGGGCGTGGTGGAGGGAGATTAGTCAGATTAGGCGCATCTGGCACAAAGCTTGGCCTTGGGCAGAGGACGATCCACACGGGAAGCAAAATGACACCATCACCGGGGAAAAAAAACGGCAAAAAAAAAACAAAAACACCCAAATGGCATAAGTAGGTTTTAGGGGGAAGCTGCAAGCTGGAGAATCTAATTGAAAGAGAAGTGATCCTCCATGACGATGGCCTCGGATTAAGTTCTTCACCCAAATATAGGATGAGGCAGTAAATGGTTGCGTAATACCTTTGATTTTTTTTTATTTGATCATTTTTATATGGAAGTGGGCCATAGTTTCCCTCCCGAGATAAGACGAGACAGCTCTGGATAGTGTTTGTTAATAATAATAATAATAATTAAAATACTTCACAGCAGACGTTACAGTGGCGCACAGACGGGGCGGGTTCCGTCACTAACCTGACCGCCGCCCCCGCCGCCGCGTGGGCCGTGACCGGGGGGGGGGGGGGGGGGGCGGAGCACTGTCTGGGACCACCCCCGCGGTGCAGACGGCGTTCTTCTGAACGGGGCAACGGGGCAGACACGCGGGGCACGCGGACGCCGCTGTCGTCCGGCCCCGTCCTGGAGGACCGCTGTCCTGCGACATGTTCACATTTCGCAAATTCTCCCCCTCCCCCCCGTCTCCCTCCCGTCTCCCTCCCGTCTCCCTCTCGTCTCCCTCTCGTCTCCCTCTCGTCTCCCTCTCGTCTCCCCCCCGTCTCCCTCTCGTCTCCCCCCCCGTCTCCCTCTCGTCTCCCCCTCGTCTCCCTCTCGTCTCCCTCTCGTCTCCCCCCGTCTCCCTCTCGGCTCCCTCCCGTCTCCCTCTCGTCTCCCTCTCGTCTCCCCCTCGTCTCCCTCTCGTCTCCCTCTCGTCTCCCCTCCCGTCTCCCTCTCGTCTCCCTCTCGTCTCCCTCTCGTCTCCCTCCCGTCTCCCTCTCGTCTCCCCTCTCGTCCTCCCTCCCGTCTCCCTCTCGTCTCCCTCTCTCGTCCTCCCCTCCCGTCTCCCCCCCCGTCTCCCTCCCGTCTCCCCCCCCGTCTCCCCTCTCGTCTCCCTCTCGTCTCCCTCTCGTCTCCCCCCCGTCTCCCTTTCGTCTCCCCCCCGTCCTCCCTCTCGTCCCGGAGGACGTGTGGGTGTCTAACTGCGAGGGTCACCCAGGTGGGACCAGGCAACCGTCGGCCCACTCCGCCGCGGTAACAGGAGCTGACAGCAGCAAAGTCATTACCAGTCCGCAGACAGCCGGAATTGGCCCAGTGAGCTCGGGGGTCACGCCCAGGAGAGAGACGTGATGCATGCAAGCGCTCGCCGTGCGTTGTGTGCATGTGTGTCTGTGTCTGTGTGTGTATGCCTGTGTGTGTGTGTGTGTGTGTGTATGTGTGTCTGTGTCTGTGTGTGTATGCCTGTGTGTGTGTCTGTGTGTGTATGTGTGTGTGTGTGTGTGTGTGCATGTGTGTGTGTGTGTGTGCGTGTGTGGGTCTGTGTGTGTGTGTGTGCGTGTGTGTATGTGCGTGTGTGTCTGTCCCCCGGTGTTGTTCCCCGGTATGCGAGCCCACCGCGGCCGTCGTCGTCAGGGCCCAGTCTCGTCTCGCTGGCCGGAAACCAGGCGATAATTGGCAGGCTCGGGCCCAGACGATCATCGGGGCGTCAGGAGGTGAAAACAGCTGCCTGTTTGGGAAGCGGGGGGGGGGGGGGGGGGGCGGGGTGGCGGCCTCGGCTCTGTGATGGATGGTAATTAGAGAGGGCAGCGGCTTCACTCGGGCAAAGCCGGGGGGCTTTTCAAGTAGGGGGCGTGATGCACCCGGTGGGGGGGCTGTCGGTGTTTGGCTACAGGGAGACGACACGATGTTCCCCGCAGGTTCCGACGTTCCCCAGATGTTCCGACGTTCCCCTGAGGGTCCGACGTTCCCCTGAGGTTCCGACGTTCCCACGAGGTTCTGACGTTCCCCTGAGGTTCCGACATTCCCCCGAGGTTCTGACGTTCCCCTGAGGTTCCGACATTCCCCCGAGGTTCCGACGTTCCCCTGAGGTTTGGACGTTCCCCAGACGTTCCAACGTTCCCCTTAGGTTCCAACGTTCCCCTGACGTTCCGACATTCCCCCGAGGTTCCAACGTTCCCCCGAGGTTCTGACGTTCCCCGAGGTTCTGACGCTCCCCGGCCACTGACATGGCGGCGGTGGCGGCGGTGTGAGCTCTGACACACGCTGGGCGGAGCCACGCCAACGCTACACGGCTCGCCGTCCCTCACCCCGCACGGCCGTCACCAGCGGAGCAGATTGAGGAACACTGATACAAACTATGTGACTCCAGTCGGGTTGGCGAACCCAAGATGGCGGACGGCGCCCTGGTCCGCAGTGGCGTGCGCTCGTGCGTCGTGTCACACCGGCTCGTTTAGAAAGTACAGAGCCTCGGTTCTGAGGCAAAGTAAAAAATGCTGCGAGTGCAAGGACACATACAAAACCATTGTGCACACATTATTTTCTGTTTGTCCCTGGCCTTGGGCACTGTGGGTGAGAGGGGCAAAACTAGTCAATTAAAGAGAGAGAGAGAGAGAGAGAGAGAGAGAGAGAGAGAGAGAGAGAGAGAGAGAGAGAGAGAGAGAGAGAGCGCTAGAGGAGGATTTGCACACAGAGGAGGCAGAAGGTGAATACAGACGTAATATAGGGGGCGCTTTGGATGATTCATTCATAAAACTTCCAAAGTCCAAAGTCCAAACAAGTCAGAATAGAGAATCAGGGTACTGGGAAGTTTGCAGGAGAAGACAAATATGAAAGAGAGAGAGAGAGAGAGAGAGAGAGAGAGAGAGAGAGAGAGAGAGAGAGAGAGAGAGAGAGAGGGGGAGACAGAGAGGAAGAGCAAGAGAGAGAGAGAGAAGAGAGGAAGATAGAGAGAGTGAGAGAGAGGGGAGACAGAGAGGAAGAGAGAGGAAGAGAGAGAGACGGGGAGACAGAGAGGAAGAGAGAGAGGAAGAGAGAGAGAGAGGGGGAAGACAGAGAGGAAGAGAGAGAGGTAGAGAGAGGAAGAGAGAGATGAAGAGAGGTAGAGAGAAAGAAGAGAGAGAGGAAGAGAGAGGTAGAGAGAGAGGAAGAGAGGGAGACAGCCATGGGAGCACTGAGATGGCTGCATGACACCCAGACAAGTGTGAAGAAAATCTGAAATGGCAATTTTCACATGTGGAGAATGCACAAGTGGGACAGCGGTGTGACATTTACACCACCAAGTTATCAGTGACACCCACTCACCCATCCACCCGCACCCACACCCCCACCCATTATTCCCTCCCGTCGCTTCCACCGCACCTCCTTACCCCTTCGTACCCCCCCCCCCCCCTCTCCCAGATGGGTTTTAGATGTTATGTTTTGATGTCAGGATCCCTCAGTGCAACATTGGGGAGTGGCCTCCTGAGCATTACACTCCAAAAGACAGATCAAACAATCGTATAAAATATATATATATATATATATATATATATATATATATATATATATATATATATATATATATATATATATATATATATACATATATGTAAATACATGAAATAATTGTCAATTCGAAACGCATTGTTTGTATATTCAGGGTTAATTTTTTTTTCAAACAGCAGACAGCAACACATAATTGCTCTGTCGGATCTGTGCCCGGTATGGGCACTGATACGGAGGACGATCGGTAATTGGTATCCATGCGACCCGAGCAGCAGAAGTAGTTTTGTTTACACAAGAGAGGGGAAAAAAAAAAAAAAAACTAACAAAAACTAAAAAAAAAAAAAAAAAGTATTTGTGTTTTTTTTTTTTTTTTTTGTATGCAGCGGTAAACAAGCCCGAGCTACTGGCAGATGTGTCGTGTTGGCACCGGGGGGACTTTCAATTTATTAGGAGAGCCCTGCTGTTTCCCCGGCTCCCTAAATCAAATAATCCTCCCCTCGATTGTTAGCGGTATCTCGATAGGTAATGGGATTCTCCATAGCGTTTAACGGCTCCTGACAACGACACAAGCGCTTTGTCAAGCAAAGGCTGCGTTCATGGTAAACACGCCCCGCGTCGCACACCACTGCACTGGTGACACACACACACACACACACACACACACACACACACATACGCATATGCACATACGCACACACACACACACACACACACACACGCATACGCATACGCACACGCACACGCACATGCACACACGCACACACACACACACACACACACACACACACACACATA
>JAXIVH010000712.1:0-7500 GCA_036785325.1 Urophycis tenuis | reverse complement strand
TTTCGGGGATGAAAAGTCTCAAGGGGATATTCTTAGGCTCCACGGTGTCTGAAATGTTAAGCTTTTGTCTAAACTCCTTGCCTCTACAGATGTTACAGATATTGAAAATCTGTATGAGTATTTGCATTGAAATCCGATGATTTGTTAAAGGCTTGAACAAAGTTTAAAGGTAAACAATTGACCAAGTTATGTAGCCTGAAGGGGTTAAAGTCCAACCAGCAATAGACTGGACTGCTGGGCAGTCTGCCAATTGATTTCTAGATATCATTTGTGAATGATATTGTGTTTTTCCAAGCCAAGATTAACATTTTAGAATGTGAAGGAAGTCTCCAGGTAAAATGTGTGTGGGGGAGATAGTTGCCAAAGTTGGTTGAGAATAATGAAGAAAAGTAATAAAACCTCAGAAGAACAATAGTTGAGCACTGCCTAGAAGCACTTAGCTAATTATCTCCATTATAATACGTCTGCCCATTGTCCGACAAATGCGCTCCAAAACCTTGAGGTGATATTCTTAATATATAAATATACTTTCTCCATTTTTAATTTATTTCCTTGCATGGTAAGGGGTAGGGTCATATCTTGGTTGAGTGTATCAGTGGGGGTCTTTTAGGACTACAAATGACTATATGAACATGACTGAGATGGTAGTGCACCTAGCATGCAGTTTCAAGAACCACCCACAAACATTACTGTAAACATACTTGTTATAACGGTTATTTTCACCATGTGCCCTCCAATGTTTATATTGGATTATCAAATCCCACCAATGCCAATAATTGCTCATTTCAAAGTCTTAACACTACTTTGGTTTGGAACTGTCTTGCAGTAAATGTGAGGCTGCATTACAAATAACAACATAGTATTTACATGAGCCAAGAAATGTCTGGCAACAATAATAAAAATAAAAACTGGCTGCATTTATTCCCTCACTTCTTAAGTCGTTTGTATAGGTAAACATCATAATTCATCAAATAAGTCCCCATTCGTTACAACATCTCTTTGTGGATATATGTGTCAATATATATATAACACACATACTGTATATATATAAATATGTGTGTTAATTCATGGTTTCTTGCACATATGCTTGACTGTTTACTGTAGATACTGTAATTTGTTCAGCTAACGGGCAGTCACAGACATGTGTTAACATCGTGTGAAATCTTTGATTTGCATTCAAACTCAAGAGTGTAATCATCCAGAGAGTAGTTATTGACAGCTGTGTCCTAGGTAGTGGATTATACATTATTATGGCCATAAAGAACATACTTTATGTGCAGACAAAGATGTCAATGTATTCTTCAAGAACCATGGCACAAAACAATGGTACATTTCACAGTCTTTCCTGCTCCATAATGACTATCATCACAGCTTGAGACCACTTCAGGGACAACTGTCCAGTCAGCAGGTTTTTCTGTTGATGTTGATGATGCTTGCAAAGACAAGAGGTAAACAGGCCTTTGAGGACTTTACTTAATACCTGTAATCTGCTTTGACGCAACACAGAATTAGTAATGGTTCCAGGAACTACGTCAAAGTGTATTCACTGTGACCCACAGACACGTCTCTGTCCAGATTTACCACCGCATGTATGGATCGTACATGACTAATAGCAGACAAGCTGCACAATATGAGACAGACTGCGGGGGGGGGGAAAGGAAACTGTCAGATTGTATTACAAAACTGATTCATGTAAGAATGTGTAGTGTGTGGTAATTATTCTTTTGTGTGGTATAATTAACACATTTCCAACTGCTCGTCTTAGGGACGCACTTCAAGGTTGCTGATTACTCAAAGATAAGTCTGCTTGTCGCCAGCAGCACGGACACAAGCGCACACACGTGAGCCTCTTCAGTCAAACACAACTCGCTGGGACTGACGTCGCACCTATTTTTGACTCCTGTTTGGTGGCTCTCTAAAAGCAACAGGAACACTGTTGGATCAATTATACCCATGCTGGAAAGGGCTGCATCGTTTAAATATGTGCTCAGGGGCTGTCTAGCTTGGCCAAACAAAGCCTGGTTAAGTGACAATGGAGTGGAACTGCTTTTACGGCAAAATACTGCTTCAGCTTCTTTGTAACCTGGCCTAGATGTTTATACCAAAAAAAAAAAAAACATGATGCAGCAATTACAAACAGGCTTTTGGGGATTCGAGTCGTCTTGAGCGGCGCAGGGACAGCGAGCATCAAACAACAGGTGGCGGCGGCTATGTCTGCTGGTGCATCTTGGTGCTCTTTGTACAGAAAGTCCAACAAAAAAAAGTGGCTGAGCTGCCTGTCAAAAAGACGTCACAGTCTGCTGGACATTATTCAGATCCGGCGCTTTCTTCGCTCGCAGGCGAGAGCCTCCAGCCCGCGACAGCCTTGAGCCCGCGACAGCCGCCAGTTCTGACAGACAATTGTCTGAAAGTTTGGGAGAACGTCCACGGATGGGTGTGTTTTGTCCACCGAGATCCGTGCCCCTTTGTCTCCCCCGCGCGTCCCCCCCCTTGCAACCCCCCCCTCCCTCCCCCACCGGTCCCGTCCCGAGCCCCCGGTGAGGGGGGGGGGGGGGGGGGGGGGTGAGGATAACGACCGGGAGGGCATGAGAGCGACGCGGCTAGCCGGCCATGGCAAGATGAGCAAAAATGGAATTGATTTGGAAAATCCGGTGTCTGCCTGGGCTGACGTGTGGGGGATTACGGTGCAGGCCTTATGCTATGTCCCTGTTTCCCCCCCTCCATCCTTCTTCATGAATTCTACCCATCATGGGGTGAGATCATTTTCCTACCCTATCAGATCTGCTGCGTTGCCTATCCATCACTCCATCCATCAGGTTGGGTATGCCCTGGTGTCTCCCCGGACCCCCCCCCCCTCCCCCCCGCCCCGCCCCGTTAATAATTGTCCCATCCTAATCTACTTTTCACCCAGTTGTGTACACACTTTGCTCTCTAAATCAGGTCAAGAATGCACAGCTGGACTGGCTGAAATAGAGGGGAGGAAAAAAGAGATAACATGAGAGATGAAGAGACGCCGAGACAGAATGATGCCCTGGGTGGCTCTAAACTGAACACGAGAGCAGAGAAAGCATTACTCAGATGCAATGTGCTCCAGAGAAATAGCCATCCCCAGGGGGTTGGACATACCAAATTATCTTGCACAGTTGCCCTCTGCCCAGAGAGGCGGACATTGATCCTATTCCCTTAGCTGATGAAAATCCAGAAGCCAGCTTGGGTGGTATTGCAAAAAAAAAAACGTAGACCCATGAATGTGCGAATAGCGGTGGAAGAAAAGACTAGATGTTTAGTCTGTTTGTACTTGGCTCTTTACCTCGTTGTTGAACTCCCAGTCATAGTTTTTTTTTTTATCTTCATGTCTGTGTTCATTGTTTCATTAAGTGTCCTGCAACACAGGCAGCGAGTTACGGGTCATCAGAATTAAATCTTGACTGAAACAAATGAGAGATTTTCTACGGTGAATACTAAGAGAATGTAGTAGTGATTTTTGGAACGAAACGCACAATTGTTATTCCAAGTACCACTCGTGTCTCAGTCCTTTTCATGCAATATTAATCGTTACTTATTCTATGTCTAACTAACTAAGAGTAACCAACACCACACATCTAACCCTTTCCAAGCTCTTAATGTTTAAACATCATTGCAATTGCTGTTGTTCTCAACATGAAGAGCCTAGTGAGGTTCTTGGGGGAGGGTTTCCCCTTGAAAAATGCACCAGTGAAAGCCAGTGTGGGCATTAAGCTCTGCACATCTTGTTTTGTTTCTACAATTCAACTTTTGTCTCCATTTAGACGAAAGTAAGCTATCCAGCCGTTCCATCATATCGATTTGTCTATATAGATTTACAGTACGAGGCAGCACCAACTGTGCTGTATGACAAAAATGAATGTGCATTCAGAGTGTGTCTTGTTACATATTTAGACACCCTAAATATATTAGGGTGGGACAAAATATAGGGATATTGTTTCATCATTCAAGTTTGATTGACAAGAGTAAAAGTGTTGCTGACAAAGTTTAGCCCCCTGCAGGTTTTTAAATGGTTTATCAAGTTAGATGTTTATGTATTTTCTACTCATAGTCCTTTTTCCATCTAGGCCTTCTGAATGTACATAGCTTGATAGACACCATCAAAGACCATGATTCATAAAAATGGCCTTGTGTGATTACATTACTGCAAAGGTTGCATATCAATTCATATAACTTTCTCAAATAGAAAATCACCTTATCTTACACACACTTTACATTCATTCCATCATTTGCCACAGCGCCTTTCCACGCGCACAGTGCACTGGAGTAGATACTGAAATTAGCATCCCTATGTACTGCATCAAGAACCCAATTTTAATCAGATCGGATCGTGAGATACCAACATATTCACACCCCCATTACTCAGTTTAACAAGACCCCGTCATAAAAAGAGAATGCGAAAGGCCCTGGGAGGGTGGGGTTAAAGCACTGAAGTACTTTCCAAATCTTTACCAAACACTCTAAACAAGGTCAGCAGTGAAACTTTTGGAATTGAAAAAAACAAAAAAACAAACAACAGGTACAGCAGTTCCTGATGCTAGCAGGGAACAGGCTGCAGCGGCAGGAGTCTGGAGAATCGGAGTCAGCGGCAGGTTCACACGGACCCGCTGAAGTAAAAACAAAATCATTCTGTCAGTAAGACTACTAATAACCTAGCACAGGTTCGCAGAGCATCCTTGCTGAATGTGTCGCGTGTAGTTTGTGTGTTTGTGGCCATGGCAGTGGGTAACTAGAGCACAGGGATTAGCAGGTGTGTCCTGGCATTGGAGGCAGGCACATCTGCCCATTAATCTGCGACAGTCCGGTGTGGATCAAGGTGTAGGAGCCCCGTGGCTCTATTCTGCCACAGAGGCAGTGCGGAGGCTCGGGAGCTGTGGCCGTCCGGCAGTAGAGGGATGAGGTGACCGGGGACGAGCCTGTATGGGTGTGCGGGTAGCGAGCGCATCTGAGGGGGGGGGGGAAATCCTGCGGCAGGTTCATTTGTAGTGCGGAGACAAGAAGGACGATGGCGCAGCCCAGTGAGCAGTCATCATAGAGGCCTACGGGCCAGGGGTGGAACTCACAGCATCCAGTAAACTGCACCACTGTTGTTCCAACACAGCACTATTCCAAAATAATGGCGACCAAGAGGCTCTCACCATTAAATGGTATAGAGGCTGTGTCTCTCTGGCTTGGGATGGCCAATTATAACAGTAAGAGCAATTAAAAGTTTTTCTTTCCCCCACAGAAAATCCCAACATGATTGAGTTGAATAGCGGTCAGTAACACTCTGATGTATCCGACAGCACATTTATAGGATTAATAGCGGAAGCCCCTTTTTTTGGTCACAAAAAAAATCCATCTTCCTTTGGCGATATAGATTGCGTTTGCATCCTTCATTAGTCTCATTTCACTTGCCGTGTAATAAAAGGAGCAGCGAGCCGACCTCACGCCACACAGACGCCTGCGGGTCGAAACTCGCGTTATGGGGCACACACGTGTCCCGGTGTCGGGGGGGCCGAGAGAGATCCTCCGGGGGAGGAAACACGCGCTGAACGACGCTCCTTAAAAGCCTTAAAACGTGCACAGAAGCGCATGTTGTCAAAGCGCAGCCCTAATTGACCTGGAGGACAGCAGTAACACAGTGTGTCATTACGGCTTTAATACGCCGTTCAATTTGCAGTCTTTCACCGCAAACTGGCCTTTGAGGCCAAATATGTGGCACAGGGTGAAAAACAGCATTAGGAAGTAAACTAAAAGGGCACAATGAAATCAGCCCTCCGACACAAGGAATCCTTTGTATTACGACTGAGCAATGTTGACCACGACATGAAATGCCCGGCTTTTTGCAACACATGAAAGGCAAATAATGTTTCCTTTGTAACTACAGAGTTAGCATTTAATATGCTGTGATTGATGCTCTAGCTTCCCACTGAGGACGGTGTGTAGGAGGTCCAATTCCTTCCCAAAACATCTTGCAAGCAGACCACAATGCAGTACCAAGGTACACAGTGAAGAACCAATCAATCTTCCTATACCGTTAGGGAGAACTTCTTTGAATTGCCGGTCTTAACAAGCCAATTGTACAACAAATAGAAGACAAACAAAAACAATATAAAAAAGGGAGAGATACAATGAGAAAAATGCAGTTTCAAATCTAATCCTGAGCAACCTTACATTTTGCTATCGACTGAAGAAAATGTCGTTCTGAATTGGTGATGTAAGAGGATTACATCACCAATTTACACCCATTATGTCCAACATGGAGACAGCCCTTATGCCGCTGACATGCTGAGGATTGACCACTTAAGTGTGCGGTGGAGCAAGGGGGCCAAAGGTTAAGTGTAGCTAAGTCTAGGTTGTAATGCCTTAAAGGGGAACACAGCTATTTACACATTGCCAACATGCTACCCTACAGTTAACTCAAATTACAGTTTACTGCTTAATGTTCCTGTTTAAGACTTGAAAAGGTGTGTGTGTGTGTGTGTGTGTGTGTGTGTGTGTGTGTGTGTGTGTGTGTGTGTGTGTGTGTGTGTGCGTGTGTTAGAGAGCACACAAGTAAGACATGTAAGTATTATACAACAGTTTTGAAACAAAGTCATATTGAAAGTATCACAAGGCTTCCCTGCACATGTAGGCGACGCCATTACACTTTTTGGTCGCGACACTTAAAATTCCTCCCTCGTGTGGTAAAACGCGTCCCTCACCCACACCATTTGCGAAAAGCCCAAATCAAATGCCATCAAAACAATCTCTACTTCGATTAAAAAAATAAATAAATAAAAAGTTTCCAATGTGAGCCGGAGAAAGTGTTTTTGGGTTATTTATTCAGCATGACATTGTTCTGGGCCCCCTGGTAAACAAATAAATGTCCTTTCCCATTTCTGCGCCGCGACCTGCTGCTGTGCGTTCTGTCGCCGCCGCAGCAGCAGCCGCAGCAGCAGGTCGCGCGGCCGCATGCTGTTCGTCCATTCTGCCGGCGCTCCCTCCGCTTCAGGCGCGGTGGATGTCACCGCTGCTGCCACGCGGGCCCCGCGGAGGCGCCGCGCTATATTACACCTGCCGGGTCACCAACACACCCTTAGCCTTCACCAAAAAAAAAAAAAAAAGGACCAGACACACTTTTCCGCGGTTCGAAGGATTATCAATTGGCAGCCGCCTCGCACCTCTGTTCAAAGGCGTCTCGTGTGCGTGCGTGCGTGCGTGTGCGCAGCCTCCCCGAATCCGATTTGTCAGACCTTGACAAGGTGTAAAAAAATGTTTATTTTTGTAACCCTGTACTCCTTTGAAATAACCACAGGGCAACGTTTGCTGTGACGGGGGAGCATTGAACCCGATCAGTGCAGGTAGAGCGCTGTGTGCATCGACATCTGCGCCCCGAGAGAGAGGGAGGCGGGGGCTTGCCAACACGTGTGGTAGCAACTAAACACCCCCCCCCCCCCCCCCCCATACTTTGATCGACACATAAAGGAGCAGATACACAGGATTATACATGGA
>JAXIVH010000711.1:37500-51603 GCA_036785325.1 Urophycis tenuis | reverse complement strand
CGCAGCGTCTTGCGTTTTCTCAGGTGAGATCATTTGCCATCTCAACTATAAGTCTCCACTCACGAATCAAGCTGTTGAGGACTCTACTCTGTGCACAGAATGATTGAGAGGACCTTTCAGTCTTTATTTGTCATTCTCAGCATTGTTAAGATATGGGAACGAAATTTGTTCTCTGCATTTGACCCATCCTATGGTACATAGTGCTCTGTTCAGCGCCTGGGGAGCAAGTTGGGGTTCAGTGTCTTGCTCAAGGACACTTCCACATGCAGACAGTTTGGAAGTGGGGATCGAGGGGATCGAACCGCCGACCCTACGGTTAGTGGACGACCCGCTCTGTCCACCCGCTCTACCTACTGAGCTACTGCCGCCCCCCCCGAATGCGTTACGTTCGTATACATTTGCGAGACATACTCGCGTGGGAGACATTTAAACAGTCGGTATAGGCCTCCTTTCATATTGTAGGCCCTACAGAATATACACAGACGTAGCACAGCTACATTTCACACTGCTCACCACGCTCCGCCACCAGGGGGAGGCTGTGGTTCTGGGCGCGGTTCTGGAGACCTCGGGCCGCCGCCGCCATCGCCTCTGTGGACCGGCGCCTTCTCGGGGGCACGTCAGCGCCGGCGTCTCCTCCATCTCAGGTGGATGGGGGGACGGGGGGGACGGGGGGGAGGGGAGGAGGGGGGACGGGGGGGGGGGGGGGTCCTCGCGCCTCTTTATGGAGCACGGCTGGGCGCACCCGAGCTCCTATTTTCCTGCAAGTCATTTCCCGGACGCCTGGGGTGTATCCATCAGCACAGGTTTGTTCCCGGCACGCAGCCCGCTTCCGTTTATAGCAGCCCGACGGGCTTATTCCACCCACGTTACCTCAGCCCCCACCCCCGCCCCCCCGTCACCGCTAATATGGGATTTACCGGCAATCAGCAGAAATATGGGTGCGAGTGATAGCCCGTGAATGGTTGGGTCCAGGAGGGCTCCCTGGGCGATGGATGGAGTGGGGAACTCAGTGAATATGCTACTGTGTGCAAAATCCCCAAGACCTAGAAAGCCTGCAGAAGTGGTGTCTGTGAAGGTATCAAGGGTATTGCGGGGGGATGTGTGTGGGTATGTGTGTGTGTGTGTGTGTGTGTGTGTGTGTGTGTGTGTTTTGTGTGCGTGCATGTGTGTGTGTGTGTGTGTGTGTGTGTGTGTGTGTGTGTGTGTGTGTGTGTATGTATTGTGTGTGTGTGTGTGTGTGTGTGTGTGTGTGTGTGTGTGTGTGTGTGTGTGTGTGTGTGTGTGTGTGTGTGTGTGTTGGTTGAGTGTGTGTTTTGTGTGCGTACATGTGTGTGTTTTGTGTGTGTGTGTTGGTTTAGTATGTGTTTTATGTGCGTACATGTGCGTGTTCTGTGTGTGTGTGTGTGTGTGTGTGTGTGTGTGTGTGTGTGTGTGTGTGTGTGTGTGTGTGTGTGTGTGTGTGTGTGTGTGTGTGTGTGTGTTTTGTGTGCGTGCAGCGATGCATGCGTGTGCAGGCATGTAGTGTGTATGTGTGTGTGTACGTTGTGTGTGTGTGTGTGTGTGTGTGTGTGTACGTTGTGTGTGTGTGTGTGCCTCTGCAATCTCCACACATTCTCCCTCCCCGGGACAAAGTGAGGGCGGTCGGGGGGGGTGTGTGTGTGTGCGTGGCGCCGAGGGCAGTCCTCTGGGCGTTCATCACAAGAGCTGGACGACGATGACAAATGCGGTGCTTACTCAACACGTACGGAGGACACACTTTCTGTGTTCCTTTATTGGCCACAAACGGTTCATCCGTCTTTGGAGAACAAAAAGTGTCCCGCACCATGTCCGCCTCGATACCAACGCTGTGGCAGCCGCTGTGTGCCTCTGACAAACCTTTAGCAGCTGAACTGCCCCTGTCATTTTACATTTTTCAAACAAGAGTTTGTTCGAGGTAAACTCTCCTCGGTTTGAAGACGGTATACTGTTTACAGAGACAATTTCCCCACCGTCTTGGTGGGGACACTGTATGTCCTGGTGGAAGACACTGTATGACATTGTGGCAGTCACTATATGTCGAGGGGGACCAGACAATGTATGTCATGGGGGCACAGACACTGTATGTCATGGGGGCAGAGACACAGTATGTCATGGTGGCACAGACCCTGTATGTCATGGTGGCACAGAAACTGTATTTCATGGTGGCACAGACCCTGTATGTCATGGTGGCACAGACTCTGTATGTCATGCGGGCACATACACTGTATGTCACAGGGGCACAGAGCCTGTATGTCACAGTGGACGAAACTGTATGTTGTTCTGACAAATGTACTTACTTGTAAGTGGCTTCGGATAAAAGCGGCAGCTAAATGCCCCTAAATGTAAATGTTAAGGTAAATGTTTCGGAAGGCACCAGCGACATCAGGACAGAAGAAGCTATAGGGTACGTGCGGGTCGGTGCATATACAGTATCTCCACCAGCACCAGCGTGCGCATCATGCACCTTCATCCACTCAGGAAGAAGAGCCAGAGTGCTCCTTGAAGGCGGCGGTACAGAGACAGACAGACAGACAGAGAGACAGAGAGACAGACAGACAGACAGACAGACAGACAGGCCTGGCTGTCACACGTTGTCCCGCTCTGCCGTGACACAACACGACACAGAGCTGAAGACACCGGGCCTTCCCCGTGGGCTGAGATCTGAGCCTCCCTCTCGCGAGCAGCCTCCACGTTCAAATGACACTTTATGAGCGTCATTTATTTATCTTATTTTATTTCATCCCTCAAGCGGCGCGCAGATCTTTCTGCACTTTCTGACGCTCTCTGAGAGATTCTGGAAATATTTTTCTCTGTCGTCTCAAGTCCCACCCTTTACATGCCATCCAAGCAGTGTGAAGCAAAGCAAGAGAGAGAGATCCACACACGCATATTTCCATCTATTGACATGCGTCTATACGTCTATCGAGCAACACCAACATTGAAAAATATATATATATGTATTGGCGAAAATCTACACAAAAAAAAAAGTTTTTTTTTTTAAATCACAAACAGCATTGAACAGCTGTATGTGATCAGCACTGACCATCAGAGACAGTGTGCCAGTCAGTCTGACATCACAGAGACATTTACATTTACATTTACATTTACATTTACATTTAGGGCATTTAGCAGACGCTTTTATCCAAAGCGACTTACAAAGAGTACATTTGTCAAATGAAGGTGAAACATTTCATTGCTGCTAATACAGTTAGAACGTCACCAGAACAAATTTCAAGCATTTCAATTGCCAGATTAACCATTGCTAGTATACAAGTGAGGGTCAGTCAGTCTGACCATCAGAGGAACAGAGTGTCAGTCAGTCTGACCATCAGAGAGACAGAGTGTCAGTCAGTCTGACCATCAGAGAGACAGTGTGTCAGTCAGTCTGACCATCAGAGGAACAGTTGTGTCAGTCAGTCTGACCATCAGAGAGACAGTGTGTCAGTCAGTCTGACCATCAGAGGAACAGTGTGTCAGTCAGTCTGACCATCAGAGAGACAGAGTGTCAGTCAGTCTGACCATCAGAGGAACAGTGTGTCAGTCAGTCTGACCGTCAGAGAGACAGAGTGTCAGTCAGTCTGACCATCAGAGAGACAGAGTGTCAGTCAGTCTGACCATCAGAGGAACAGTGTGTCAGTCAGTCTGACCATCAGAGGAACAGAGTGTCAGTCAGTCTGACCATCAGAGAGACAGAGTGTCAGTCAGTCTGACCATCAGAGGAACAGTGTGTCAGTCAGTCTGACCATCAGAGGAACAGTGTGTCAGTCAGTCTGACCATCAGAGGAACAGTGTGTCAGTCAGTCTGACCATCAGAGAGACAGAGTGTCAGTCAGTCTGACCATCAGAGGAACAGTGTGTCAGTCAGTCTGACCGTCAGAGAGACAGAGTGTCAGTCAGTCTGACCATCAGAGAGACAGAGTGTCAGTCAGTCTGACCATCAGAGGACAGTGTGTCAGTCAGTCTGACCATCAGAGGAACAGAGTGTCAGTCAGTCTGACCATCAGAGAGACAGAGTGTCAGTCAGTCTGACCATCAGAGGAACAGTGTGTCAGTCAGTCTGACCATCAGAGGAACAGTGTGTCAGTCAGTCTGACCATCAGAGGAACAGTGTGTCAGTCAGTCTGACCATCAGAGAGACAGAGTGTCAGTCAGTCTGACCATCAGAGGAACAGTGTGTCAGTCAGTCTGACCGTCAGAGAGACAGAGTGTCAGTCAGTCTGACCATCAGAGAGACAGAGTGTCAGTCAGTCTGACCATCAGAGGAACAGTGTGTCAGTCAGTCTGACCATCAGAGGAACAGAGTGTCAGTCAGTCTGACCATCAGAGAGACAGAGTGTCAGTCAGTCTGACCATCAGAGGAACAGTGTGTCAGTCAGTCTGACCATCAGAGGAACAGTGTGTCAGTCAGTCTGACCATCAGAGGAACAGTGTGTCAGTCAGTCTGACCATCAGAGAGACAGAGTGTCAGTCAGTCTGACCATCAGAGGAACAGTGTGTCAGTCAGTCTGACCGTCAGAGAGACAGAGTGTCAGTCAGTCTGACCATCAGAGAGACAGAGTGTCAGTCAGTCTGACCATCAGAGGAACAGTGTGTCAGTCAGTCTGACCATCAGAGGAACAGAGTGTCAGTCAGTCTGACCATCAGAGAGACAGAGTGTCAGTCAGTCTGACCATCAGAGGAACAGTGTGTCAGTCAGTCTGACCATCAGAGGAACAGTGTGTCAGTCAGTCTGACCATCAGAGGAACAGTGTGTCAGTCAGTCTGACCATCAGAGAGACAGTGTGTCAGTCAGTCTGACCATCAGAGGAACAGTGTGTCAGTCAGTCTGACCATCAGAGAGACAGAGTGTCAGTCAGTCTGACCATCAGAGGAACAGTGTGTCAGTCAGTCTGACCATCAGAGAGACAGAGTGTCAGTCAGTCTGACCATCAGAGGAACAGTGTGTCAGTCAGTCTGACCGTCAGAGAGACAGAGTGTCAGTCAGTCTGACCATCAGAGGAACAGTGTGTCAGTCAGTCTGACCGTCAGAGAGACAGAGTGTCAGTCAGTCTGACCATCAGAGAGACAGAGTGTCAGTCAGTCTGACCATCAGAGGAACAGTGTGTCAGTCAGTCTGACCATCAGAGGAACAGTGTGCCAGACAGTCAGACAGTGGGACACAAAAGCAGATTTGGTCTGCTGGAGCGTCTGTCAGGGTTGAGGTTTGGTCCAGGGGTCAAAGTGCACTCTGTGGTTCCAGTGATGTTTTGTCCCCGCCCGCTGCTTTGACCTATAGAACTTTAATCCCTCGACAGATTCCATCCCCTGCTTTCACACTGTTGAGTCATGGCCCAAAAATAGCTAAACAAATGTTTTTTATTTCACCTTTATGTCTACATAAGGACTACGTATTTCATGCTGTACCCTAAATAATGCATTGGCAGCTCCTACCATTTTAAAACAAAACAATATCAGAAATATTTTATCGATATCAATAAAATATTTGAGTGATATAACAAACTTCAACTATAGAATAACTATAAAATTCCAAGAGAAAAAACATCCTCTGAAGATCTGAAAAACTTTGATCTCAGGGAAGAGTAACCACTTTAAAGACAAAACACCAACAGAATACAAAACATAATGAGTCAAAAGTGATGTCCCCCTAATATAAATAAAAACAGACAAACATCTCCCACTCCCTCCCATTTCCTCTTGCTGCCGTGCCTTTTATTCCTCTCCCTCCCTCTCCCTTCTCTCCCTGGCTATCTTTCCTTCGCCTCCCACACATCAACGTACACCAACAGATCTGTCTCAGCAGGGGGCCGGCTATCTGCAGGCTAAATGTGCTCGGATTCAGTTTTTCTGCTACAGTAAACATCCTTGCTGGAGTTGCACACAGAGAGGAGCAGCCAGACAAAAATCCCTGGGTCAAATCAATGGGGGGGGGGGAAGAGAGAGAGAGAGAGAGAGAGAGAGACAGAGAGACAGAGAGACAGAGAGAGAGAGAGAGAGAGAGAGAGACAGAGAGACAGAGAGACAAAGAGACAGACAGAGAGAGAGAGAGAGAGAGAGAGAGAGAGAGAGAGAGAGAGAGAGAGAGAGAGAGAGAGAGAGAGAGAGGCTAGTGTGCAGAGGGGATTGCTCTGTGTTATCACTACCTACAGCCAGAACGGAGATGAAGAACAGCCTCACCGCGGGGCAGAGGGGAGGAGGCGCGGGGGCGGGGGGCAGACATTACTCGAGGCGCGGCCGTGGCTGAGCAGCACCTCAAAGCCCTTAAAATATTAACAAGGTGATCATTCACATTCAGAGAGTTAGCGCAGCCTTACAACAGCAGGCGTTCTCTAAAAGGCCCCCATCGGGAGGCAATTCATCCCTCCGGGCACACACTGAAAGTATGAATAACACTACCCCCAGAACTATTCTTAAAAAAGGACACATTTGGGGGGGGCTCTCTTTTCTTGCTCTCCCTTTGCAGTCATATCAAAACACGCAAGCACTCATAACAGTTGAGGCAATATGGAGGTGGACAGGCATGCTGTGGCTTTAGCAGCTTCCCGAAAGGACGGGGTGAAAGTAGACAAAGGGCTCGGCAGAAGCACGGCAAAGGGGTGGGGGGGGGGGGTAGCTCCAGAACCAGCTGGTTCTGTTCTGCGGGACTGCAGAGCCAGACACCTGCCCGGTGTCTAACCACCACCACCACCGTTTGGTTCCATGGTGCGGTTCACACTGCTGCAACCGCGCACCGGGCGGAGAGAAGACAAGACAACAACGCGAAGCCCGCTTCTAAAAATCTCAAGGACTTGGATGTGTAATCAAATACCCTGGCAAGAGAGGGACCTTGGCTGGGTTGCTAGGTGACAAAAATCACCGCGTAACCAGGTTCGCCTGAATATCCTGCACCGTCAAAATGTTCCCTGGCCTATTCTTCCGGCGTCTGTCTGTTTTGTGCGGATACAATAATGGTCCACTCGGATTCTTTGAGAGGTGCACTCTAAACTCTGCGACGGGCTCCTGGGAAATGGTATCCACCACATGGGCCTTTTCTCGGTGGCAGGGAGTGCACAAGTTGTTGTTGTGAATGGATTTAACGCTAACACACTGACATTAAAACTAATCAACTAACTGCCATCCAACTTCCTTAAAAGGCAAGTTTACACGAGTCAATATATGTATTATTATTATTATTATTATTATTATTATTATTACTAATGCATTATACATCCCTGTATTGCACGTTTGATGACGCCAGGCATTCCAAAGGAGAATATTTTGTCAGGTGAATTTTTCTGCAACAGGGAGAGAAGTGACAGCCTCGGGAATCTGGATGGAGATCAAGTCACTGGACTATAGGGGTAAACGGCTGGCCCTGCCAATCCCAACCAGTGCTTTGGGTCCAGTCAACCATCCAAGCGGTACAGGGTTTTCCTAGAAAGATGTGGGAAGTTGGGTCATGGATGAGGGTCAGCCTGTTAACCCTGCATCAAGACACAGACACCAGCTCCCCTGTATTACATGATCATATTTCACAGCATTTCATCTTTGAGTGTGCCGCGAGAGCTTTATTTTATAGACTTTATGGGTCAAATTCGGCAATAGGAAACTGTATTGCAATAATGGGTAAAGGGGCATTTAGCAGACACTTTTGTCCAATCAGTATATTTGTGGACATGTGGACAATCAAGGGGTCAAGGGGATCGAACCCAGGCCCTATGGTTAGTGGACGACCCGCTCTGTCCACCTGCTCTACCTACTGACCTACTGCCCTTATTGCACAGAAATGTAACATGGAATCTAGACTATCAAATACCCTGCCTAACAGGCTTTTTTCTGTCCTTAGTAGAAATAAAATAAAAATTTTGAGAGAAGGGGCCACCTAGTTTACTTATCATTTGGAGAAGCCTATAGACCGATTACTCAGGCATAAATAAACACACAGGCACTGAACTTTTTTTTTTGAGGCGTCGATGCCATACCGAAATAAATTGCTCGTCTTATGTGGCTGACAAGTAGGCTACACTAATCGCAAAGCCCACTAGAACAGCACAACCCAGTAACCCAGTTAATATCCGAGGCCAGAGAGTTGCATGAGCTGTCAATGTTTCTCACCGCACCTGTTAGACCACCGCTCGGCTCCGCCCCTAAAATTCCACCTGAGAATTATTGACGGAAATGGAAGCCGACCGTATCACTTCAGATTATCACGACACACAGAGCCTACCATCCCACCAGCACGACATGCACCTAATACACATACATACACACACACACACACACACACACACACACACACACACACACACACACACACACACATATGTATATATAGGCCTAACAGGATAAGTATGGAAAAAAAGTGTGTATCTTGTACTATATTGCAAGCCAAATCCCAAATCCTCTTAAATCAGAGTGCTGCACCGGAACCGATACAGATAGGAGGAACGACACACACGATTAACCAAAGCCGGGTGTGTTTTTTTAGACTACGTGTAAACCATAGCAGTTATTTGACTTGGGGGTGGGTAGGGGGGGGATAAGTCAGGTCTCTGTGCTGGGTGGTCCTCCTCCTCCTCCTCCTCCTCCTCCTCACCTTAAAATCCACGGATATCTGCGGCGTGTATTCCAGGGTCCACAGCGCTCGCACCAGTGACGCCAACTGGTCGGTCACTTCGCCCCTGGCGGTCTGCTGGTCCTCGCCTTTCACCACCACGCCGTTCACCCCCCTGCGACACATATCCGACTTGTACTGCTCCAGACCCAGGTACTCCGCCAGCAGGTCCGTGTTGCTCAGGCACTGTACCACCGCGTTCATGAAGCAGGTGTTGCCGTGGTTCTTCAAGCCCAGGACGCCCGGCGTCTTGTCGCCGAAGCACCACGACAGCCGGTCTTTGACGGAGCCGTGGGACGAGACGGTGGAGCTCTTCTTGACGCCGTGCTCCCGTGAGCTCCCGTGGACGTCACCGTTGTAACTCCCCGAGGTGGCGCTCTTCAGCGCGGAGGAGCAAGCCGCGCTCTCCCCGAAGCCGCCGTCGTCGTCCTCCTCCTCGGCGTCAGGTGGCCCCGCTGTCTCGCCCAAGTGCGCCAAAGTTCCCAAAGTTTTCAAGATCCTGCTCACGAAATGACCGACGGACCTCAGCGACTTTCTCCTGAAGAGCTTGGACGACTTGTGTTTCTTCTCTTTTCGCCGCGACGACGAATTGGATGATTTCGTCGGCGGTTTCCTCGCCTTGTTGTTCTCCATTCTGTGGTCCATTGTGTTCATAATGGACAGTCAGGCGGACGGACGGACGCACGGACCCGCCGGGCGAAACGAAACGGCGGTCTGTGTGTGCACCTGTCTGTCTGTCAGGCAGCAAATCCCTCCCCCCTCCGCCGAAACCTCACCATGGAGGTGTCACCGAGTCTCCGCGAGGGCACCTCGTAACATACCTAGTACATTCCGGTGGTGGTCCTCCTGACATTTCGATCCGTGGTAGAATGACAGACACACTTACCCCCCACCACACACACACAGTCTCACACACACACACGCTAAATTGTTACTTGGGTCGGTCGCTGCTGGACGAACACGTTCACCTGTAACTACCGGACGCGAGCCATTCCCCTCCTTTGCCCTTCCTCCTCCCCGACAGAATTAACTCAGCAGCCTACACTTCCTCCTCCTCGGAGAGTCCTGGTGCTGCCGGAGAGTCTGTTGTGTAGCTGGCGGTCCTCGATCAGCGCGCGCTCTCTCTCTCTCTCCCCCCTCCTGTCAGCCCCTCACCGCCGCTCAACTTTCTGTTGTTTCGCGGATCCTCCCGAACGCCCGCCCTCCCCCGACCACCGATGTGATGATGGACATGGGAATTGGAGATATTGGACTATCCCGCCAGGAAAGAAAATAAAGTTTAAAAAAAAAAAAATCCAGGATCTACATGTCTCAACGCATTTGCCTCAACTTACAAAATACATCGAATGAACGTTTTCTACACTTGCCTATACTGAAACAGCGAATACGGTTGTGTGCCTTTAAATCACCCAGCTCCTACGCTGCCGTAGGCCTAATATAAAAATAAGTCAACGATATAAATGAACATTGTTTTAAATCTATCGACCTGGATTACAAGATTCGGGTGCCGATAGGGTTCACGTCCCGCAAACAAGAGATGAAGAAGAGCCCTCTACTGGGAGACAGGTTGATTACCATCCTCTCCAGGGCCGTGCACAGACACTGAGTGGTGGTGGCTCTTACTCGAGGGGCAAAGGGGGCAGTGAAGCCCCCCCCCCACACACACACACACACAAGCACACACACACACACATGCCTGATCTACTCTTCCAGCTATCTACATCATGTGATACTCTTGGGAACAATTGTGCTCTCTCTTACTATATTTGGCCTCCATCACTTTAATTTGAACTTCCTGAAGTCTGCGAGTTATCACCTACACGTTATTCTCGTTGATACTCTCATTAGTATTTAGTATGTAAAAATATATATACATACATTAAATTAACTGGCCTCATCGTCATTTTCTACTTTTCTGAAAAAGATTAGAAAGAAACTAGTCTTGCCTTCTGCTGTAACTTCTTGTAGCACGAGTGGGAATAAGAGACTAATTAGAGACAGATTAGAGACAGTCCCATACCATTGCCGTTTCATAATTTGTACTACGTTCTTGAAAATGAATTCCGTTCTGTTATCCGCTCGGTGGTGATAAAATGAGGTGATACATCTCGATGTGACAGCTAGCTCCAGCGCTGCAGCTAGTGACCATGCCTGTTACCGCAGCCTTCCTGTTTCACCAGCCCCACGGACACGCAGCCTGAAGTCTGGTCCTCACCAGAGTCTGATCCTGCATTCAGACGGTCCCAAGCTCTGAATTGTGCCACAGTGCACTCAATGAGTGTGTTGAATGACAACAACAACAACTGTTTCTGTGTAATAAAGTTCGGTCTCGAATCCGTCAACCTCCTAATCGTCTCAATAGGATTGTGTAATTTCACAGATCACCAGCGCCAGTGATCGAAATGTATGGAGTTGTAATTACACGCGCACACATGCACACGCAGGCACAGGCACACCCAGGCACACACACACACGCACACACACACACACACGCACGTGCACACGCACAAGCACACACACATGCATGCACACACACACATGCACGCACACACACACACGCACACACATGCACACGCACAAGCACACACACAAACACATGCACACACACACACGCGCGCGCGTACACACACACACGCACGCACATGCACATGCGCAAGCACACACACATGCACGCACACGCACACACACAAGCACACGCAAGGACATACACACACACACACACAGCCTACGTCTTAAAACTTTATCGGTACATTGTTTTTCTTTTGGAGAGAAACGTTTTATCCCTAGCCAGGCGCTATAGACAGTTCTGCTGACTCATTTGATTCTGCAGGTTCAGTGTTTTCATTTGTTATCTCACGTGTGTAGAGGGATGCAGGGGATGAGCTCAAACTTTTTCAAACACACACACACACACACACACACACACACACACACACACACACACACGCATGCATGCACACACTTACAAGATTGTGTCTGTGTGTGTGTGTGTGTGTGTGTGTGCATGTGTGTGTGCGTGTGTGCATGTGTGTGTGTGTCTGTGTGCATGTGTGTGTTTGTGTGTGTGTGCGTGTGTATGTGTCTGTGTGCATGTGTGAGTGTGTGCATGTGTGTGTGTGTGAGTGTGTGCATGTGTGTGTGTGTGTGTGTGTGTGTGTGTGTGTCTGTGTGTGTGTGTGTGTGTGTGTGTGTGTGTGTGTGTGTGTGTGTGTGTGTGTGGCTGTGTGTGTGTGTGTGTGTGTGTGTGTGTGTGTGTGTGTGTGTGTGTGTGTGTGTGCATGTGTGTGTGTGTGTGTGTGTGTGTGTCTGTGTGTGTGTGTGAGTGTGTGTGTGTGTGTGTGTGTGGCTGTGTGTGTGTGTGTGTGTGTGTGTCTGTGTGTGTGTACTCTCTCTCCCCCCTGGGGGGTTCCATTTGACTGATGGCTTGACGGCGTTCCCTGGCTTTGAGGGCTGAGAACAGACGAGTGGCCCGTCTCCTTTGTTCGCCGTGCCCGAGGTACGCCATCACATCGGAGTGACAGCGCAGCTCAAAACCGTGGCCTTTATTTATCTATTTACTTATTCATATATATATATACTGTATATCTTTTTATTTTTTAAAAGGACCCGCCTTGGGTCCTGATGAAAGGTGAGAAATGTATAATTATGGGTTCAGATTTAATAGGATCACTTCTATTGCTGCCAAGCAGTCTACAGAGGCATTGAACCCCGGGCACTGGGGCTCCCAAGTATAACTTTGTATTCGGGGAGAAACGGGGTTGTGGTTTGGGGGTGCAGCAGTGAACTTGTATTTAATGTGTTTCCTGTGGAGAATCACAACAGGTGAACCGTAAACGCCACCACCACATACCATACAGACTGGAATGGGCTGCTATCTACTGCCATTTACTGTCCTTACTGACTGCTCTTTTTGCACTGTCAATACTGCAAATATTGTAACAGACTCTTTGTTGCCGTTACAATTGCTTTTTGCACTAACTTTTATAGGAACTTACGCTGCTACTCCTACTTCATACAATAGTAGATGCATGTTGCATGTTTATTTTTATTGTCTCTTTTTATCTTTTTTTTATCTTATCTGTATCTGAAATTGTATGTTTACTTTTGGTATGAGGAATGTCTTGTCTTGTCTGTTGTGCCTGTGCACTTTATCGGTTTCACCGTGGGAGAGTGAGAAACGTACTCTCGATTCCTTTGTATGTCTTGACATGTGAAGAAATTGACATTAGCACGACTTTGACTTTGACCATAAGAAGAAACCACCAAGAAGAATGCAGTAAAACCACCCAAAAGTGGCGTGACTGCATTCAGAGGAGCTCGTACAGTGTCTGTTGTTTGAGAAAGAGAGCGAGAGAGAGACACAGAGAGAGAGAGAGAGAGAGAGAGAGAGAGACACAGAGAGAGAGAGAGAGAGCCAGAGAGAGAGAGAGAGCAGAACAATAACATGCAGTCACAATTTCCATCACATCGAGTCACATGCACAAATGGCTTCCGGCTTGTGATGTTCAGTCTTGCTGACTTCCACAGAGAAATGAAAAGGCAGTAGTCATTACACCTTTTTTTTTTTTTTTTTTATGAATATGTAAATAGAGAATTAAACAGCTACATGGTCAAATTATATATACTGTATTGTTTTTCAGCACCATGTGTAGTTTAATTACCAGCGCATTAATAACATGCAATGCACATAGACGGATAAGCGTATGCCATGCTCACGCAGAGTCTGTGTTTTGACACGGCTCATTTATAATTGTCTTCATTACTGCTCAACGTCTCACACACACACACACACACACACACGTGTGTGTGTGTAGCAGTGCACGGCACACAACCTCACTCCCCTGAGAGTGTCTCACTCCCCGGGCCACCACCGGCGAGCACTCCTCTGCCTGCAGTCAGCAGGCTAAATGGCTTCAGCTCCGGCATCGTCAGCCTCCGTTTTTTTTTTTTTTTTTTTTTTTGAATGCCTTTCGCTAAGCTCGATAGAGCGCCGGCCCTCCCTCGAGGCTCCGCGGCTGTCAAAGTTTCGGCGGGTCGAGTGAAAGAGCCGCGCGCGTGGTTATTAATAGCCGCAGACATCTCCCATCCCCGGCCAAGTTCCTTTGTTGTTATTTATACGTGGCTGATTGCAGCCGTCGGAGACGTGAGGCATGGTAGGGGACAGACTGGATGGGGGGGGTTCTGTCCCTTCACTCGCCTCACGGCTCCGTGCGGCTGCAATCAGATGTGTTTCAAATATCAAGGCGTGTATTGATGACAACAAAGGACTGGGTGTGGGCGACGGAGATGGAGACTCCCGGCAAGCCCAGGGCCAATCAGGAGGTTCCGAAAATCAGCAGCATCGCCTTCGCTCCTCCTGGGTTCATTGGTGGGGGGGGGTTGTTTTTTAGAGTGAAAACCACTTTTGTGTGACAGGACCGCGTCGCCCCCGAAGATTGCGCCCAGGCATGCCCACCCCGTCTTACTGGGGAAAACGTCTCTCGCTGAGCACAGTG
>JAXIVH010000711.1:22500-32500 GCA_036785325.1 Urophycis tenuis | reverse complement strand
AACGCCGCGTGGAAACACGTTTGGGGGCGGAACTAACAACGGCCACCATGTTGTTGGCCAACGTCTGCTGCCGCTGTGAAGAAGGAATTCATGACCTTAGGGGGTCTGGAAAGTGCTGTAGGTAAGGTTTAAGAGCTATAATTGGAGTGTAATTAGTTAGAAATGGCGTAGCCATCCGTCAGCCATTAGTGAGTTAAATGCACCGTGAGATTCTGCGTCGCGACTCCACTGCTGCCTCTGCGAGCCAATTTAGTCCTCAGGTGGCTACCGGCTCATTTCTGAGCTGGACATCTTTTCCTTGATGGTGCGTCAAGTGCAACGTTCCTCAGCAGCAGGGGAAACATATGGAGGGTGCAGAGAGAGAGAGAGGGGGGGGGTCTACTGCCTGTTTATTCTCAGGACCTTGTACTTGTCTGCTCTTTTCTGCTCTCTCTCTCTCTCTCTCTCTCTCTCTCTCTCTCTCTCTCTCTCTCTCTCTCTCTCTCTCTCCTCTCTCTCTCTCTCTCTCTCCTCTTCTCTCTCTCTCTCTCCCTCTCTCTTCACGCCTCTCAAATCTTACCTGCAGCCCCTTTAAAGTCTCTGTTCACATCCATGTTTGGAGGGCTGCAGCCTGGAGGGCTTTCTGTCTGCTTCCCCTGATCTGGTACTTATACATCCGTGTGTGTGTGTGTGTGTGTGTGTGTGTGTGTCAATGCATGTATGTCTATGTGCGTGTGCATGCATGTGTGCATGTGAGTGACATACCTCATTCACTACTGTAATTCCGACTGCTCAAAAAAAGTGGAATGTTTTTGATAATTTAATAAAGTGTGAGCTATGACACCCGACCACAAACCAAACAACAGCAACAAACAACAATCAAATGTACTTATGTAGTTAGCACACTAAGAGTAAGTTTGGTAAAGTAATGCATATGTACCCCTATAGTTCACCCGCATTATCACACTGCATGAATGCATCATTGCCCTGCAAGCATCAAAACACCTTTCCTAAATCAACATTAATCAAATCCAATATATTACTGGGAGTAGTACTAAGTACTGCCCCCATTAGCGTACTGAATGGGACCACCTTTGAAAACAGAATTCAAACAATAGAATACGTAGATGTAGATGTAGACGTAGATGCCAGACACACAAATCGGTAGGCATAAGAAATAAGAACCTACGGGTCTCAGTTGACGAAAAGGCGACGCAGCAGTGTAGACGTAGATGCCAGACACACAAATCGGTAGGCATAAGAAATAAGAACCTACGGGTCTCAGTTGACGAAAAGGCGACGCAGCAGTGTCTTGCAAGCTGCCGCCACCTGCTGGTGAGAACGAGAACTGACTAGAGTGCCTCGGTCTAGCGCTTGTTCGAATCAAAGTGTCATTACAGAAGTCTCTCTGGGACACATATACACACAAGAGTCTGTGCGTATCGGCCTTTCGATTGTCTCGACAATCGTTCACACCGATCGACCTCGCGCCAGCCCGGCGTATTGCTGACGAAACAAGGCCATGTCGAGTGTGAGGTGGGTCGGATGAACGCTTCTTGAGAAAGAAGCAAGCAGCAATACGGGAGGCCAAGCAATAGAAGCTCGACCACACACACACACACACACACACACACACACACACACACACACACACACACACACACACACACACACACACAACACACACACACACACACACACACACACACACACAGTTTGTTGTGGTGGTCGAGCAACATGCTGGTCGAGACAGCTACATTTAACAACTTGCAATTTATCTGAAATAAATTATAACCAACCATCTGACAAAAATAGGCACATATTATTAAAATGAGTTTAGTGGTTATTTAAAATTGTTTAATAACATCATTTTGAGTGAGTGGAATGGAACAAAAATGCGTGCATTGTCTCTCAAATTCTATACACAGTAATTGTACATACATATCCCCAGAGTATACATCATGCAGTGGGACCGGTGTGTTGCGTGGGCAGGCCCTGAATACTGTCCGTCGGATTGAGAGGGATTGGCTTTCAACAGTAACCACTCTCACACACTCAGTCACAAAAACGGCCCGGGGACTAAAACAGCAGTGCGGGAAACAGCGGGCTTCGGCCAGGAAGAGATCAGGACGGTGAACGGTGACGGAGTGAGCGTGTGACGGAATGAGCGTGTGACCGAGTGAGTGCGCTCTCCAACCGAGCACTGCATCAGTCACTCCCATCATGGCGGTTTTTGCCCGAGGAGCGCCGTGCTTTTGTTAACTGATGAACCCACACATCATCAATAATGTACCATGTTACATGAATATGTAATGTGCTCACATTCCCTGATGGAAGATCAGGGAAATGTGTATCAAGAAAAGGAAGGCAATTGTGTGTAATAGGCTGCGTGGTTATCGAGGAGCAAATCCATCTTCTTTATGCGTCTTCGCTAAGTTTCCCCGCTCTCAAATGTCCCCAAAGGACTAGAAAACCAGTAATGAGCAGAAGAGAACAGTATGGGAGGCTGTGTGTAGGCCTACTGGGACGGGCATGCAGGGGACACGTCCACCCTCAGAAACAGAGCAGCAGGCAGTGTCCTCAGACGTGTGCGTGATTCTGTGTGTGTGTGTGTGTGTGTGTGTGTGTGTGTGTGTGTGTGTGTGTGTAATATATATCCATATGTAAAAAGGTGTCTCCCTGGTTTGACGGAGCAAGGAGGATAATCTTTGAATCAGTTTGGGAGGGAACTCTGTTCATAAACAGCGGCACAGTTGTCTTGAGACAGATTTGAGTTAAATTCGTCATGGAAACGCTAGCTCTGGTGGACACGGATCTCACCTCCCCGAAATGCATCCTGGGAAGTATTTGCCTTGTAACCGAAAGCAAAATAAAATGCTGTTTTGTCTGTATATTGTCCCTCTCTACACCAGGGCTGTAGTCAAGACCACCTTTGTCGAGTCCAAGACAAGTCCAAGACCAGGACTAGTCGAGACCAAGTCAAGACCGAGTGCAAAGAGGTTCGAGTCCCAAGACAAGACCGAGTCCAAAAATAATTGAGTCCGGGTCAAGACCAAGTTCAGGACAGAAAAAACAAGACGTATTTTATTATGACAGAATTGGCGGACATCTTTGTTTGTCAGTGTGTGTGAATCAATGAAAATGAAAAGACAATAACGTTACGTTAGCAGGGCACACAGATGCAGGGGCGCTGAAGATAAACTAGTGTGTGATTATTAAGTAGACTCAGTCGAGACCAAAAACCATATTTGTCAAGACCAGTGGCAGAGATCGACACAAGTCCAAGTCCAAATACCAGCGAGTCCGTGACAAGTCCGAGACCGTCGAAAAATCATCTTGAGTCCGGACTCCAGTCCAAGACTGGTGTTAGGAACCCCCATTATTCACCGAAGAAGATGACATAACAGACCCGAGTGGGTCTGTCCGGTAGGCAGGCTTGAAAACTCGGAAATGCTGGAGAAACTTCCAGAGTTCCTATTGAATGCCTACTAAGAGTAAGGATGTCCAACTGCTTATATTCGACTTCATAAATATATTCGGTGACGTTCCATCTCAAACGAATGTGCTCACGATAACATGATATTGATGTTGTGTCCATGCCACCGATTAAGCAGCATCCTTATCGAGTTAACCCGACCAAAAGAGCACATTTGCAACGAGAAGTTAGAGCTACATGTTAAGCCACAACATCGCTGAATCCAGCACCAGCACCTGGAGTTCTCCCTGCCTTCTCGTAGGTGAACCTGATGGTTCTCTGCCTTGCTGTACGGATTACCGTGAAGTGAATGTGTGTCTGTGTCCCTGTGTCTACACCCTGTGTCTACACCCTGTGTAGACACAGGGTGGGGGCTGCTGTCTACGTCAGTACAGGTGAAATGCTTAAGGGCTATTGGCAAGTCCTGTTAACCGCTCGCCCCAGGGAAACCTCTGCATTCCTCACTCCCGACGCATTTTTAAGTTATTGTGTGATGCCATTCGGCATGCGTAATACCCCTGCTTCCTTTCAGAGGCTGCTAAACACAGTCTTAAATGGCATGTCTGACTGTGAAGCCCTTGATGATATTGTTTTATACAGTCAGATGTGGCCATTCAACATGCATCAAGTGCGCCAACTGTTCCAGCGGTTATGCGATGCCAATCTCACACTGAACTGAAGTGTGAATTCGCCAAAGCTAAGATAAGCCGGTGGAGGCCAAAGTTGCGGGGATTCTGCAATTCCCTGCGCCTGATGACCGACGCAGTCTTAGGCGGTTCTTAGGCAGAGGCGCAGCTTGACAACAGACAAGGCAGGCAAATACTTGGAGCCCCGAGCCGCTAGCCCCCCCCCCAACCTGGTCTCAGCGCGCTTGCTGCTCCCCGTTGCACAAGGGAGAATTTTGTCTGAGATTGAATGATGCACAGTACATGTATACTATAAACAGCGGATCAGAGTTCAAAGAATCTGCACATTAAAAAAGGAAGCAACAGACATGCACGATATTCTTATAACCTAACTGGTCGGTAGGGCCCCCTAGGAATTTTTGCTTGGGGCCCCCACAGACTCTAGAATCGCCTCTGTTTTTAGGCATGGTAGAATATTACTGTAGCTTTTGCCAGAACTTCTCGTCTATAGTGTCACCACTCACTGACTTACTGAGTCCCAAGGTTCCGTCTATACAGACTAACAAGAGCGCTTGTGCGTTCAAAACTGTAAAGGGTCTTCTTGTGTCCACAACCGTGCTGCAAGCCCCCCATTTCAGCCGACCATTTAATGTTGCGGTTGATGCGAGTGATAGGAGGTATAGGAGCGGGAGCTGTCCGTCTCCAACGTGGTTCTGACGATGTTTAATTCAAGGTGAATTCACATCAGCGAGCATATTCTACTCATAGACTGTATATATATATGGACAAACCCTCCGTGACGTCACCCATAGACATTCTTAACAGCGGAGATGAAGCCTAAAATTGAGCTTCCGGGCGCCGCCATCTTGGACATTTCAGTCTGTGTTCTAAGCCCGCCTACCTCCGGCCAGACCAATCAAAGCCTCGAATCCGTGAAGGTCATGCCGTGATGACAGATGACAGCTGCCAATCAAGTTGACCACGCCCTTAATTATTCATAAAATAAATCCTTCTCTGTGCATTAAAATAATGGATTCTAAAAAAATTCACCCCCCTCACAGTTGTCATGGACTCGAACACTACTGAAAGACACCAAAATCGTTTTTTGAACCAGGCTGTAAACATGTTTATTTTGGCTGTAAAGTTGGACATTTTAACATAGGTGTCTACGGGAGTTGACTCCCTTCTGCAGCCAGCCTCAAGCGGCCAGTCGAGGAACTGCAGTGAAGCCCATGCACTTGCCGCTTGATTCTACTATTGAAAAAGAAGCACTTAGCCCCGAGCTCGCAATACAACAGTTTGAGGATTATCTCGGCTCGTCTTCTCATCCGATCACGGTATAGCCTACAGTAAACCGCGACCCGTGGCGCTTCTTAAATAAGATGCGCAATTCCAACCAACGCCTTATGCGTTGGAGCCTTATCCTCCAACCATATGACCTGGAAATAATGCTTGTGCGCGGGGCAGATAACATTCTAGCCGATGCATTATCTCGCGGCCATTAGGTTGAGGATTTGTTTTGAGTTTAGCTTCAACAGGCTTTAGTTCTTAATTAGGAAAAAAAAAATCTCAAAGCTTATAGAAGCAAGAATGCGTATGAGTCTGTGTGAATGCTCTGACTTGAATGGGTGACTGTATTCTTTACTCACTATTGTACATACATGTATGTGATTTGTTGTATCTAGTTTATGATGGCTAGAGCCACCATTTCGGTGGGAGCGTGTTACAAACCCCCATTATTTTAGTTGGCATTCATTTTGGCTGGTGCAGGTATATTTCTGCTTTCACCTTTTCTCTGTGTGCCCGCAGGTTAATTGGTTATTTCTCTCTCTCTCTCTCTCTCTCTCTCTCTCTCTCTCTCTCTCTCTCTCTCTCTCTCTCTCTCTCTCTCTCTCTCTCTCTCTCTCTCTCTCTCTCTCTCTCTCTCTCTCTCTCTCTCTCGGGACCAGAAGGATTGCCTTTGGTCTTCTTTTTTCTAAATACTATCCCCCTCGTGGGGATTGATTTTTGGGTACTTTTGGCCACCTGACCACTGATTCACGCGGGTTACAAATAAATACCCCTGTTTTTGTGTTAACTCCATCTCATGGTCTCTCAATTCATGTCGGTGCTTTTAGTATGGGCCGTAACAACCGGACTTGAGTACTACAGCCCTGCTCTATACCTATATATTCTACTGCAAAGCCTGCCTTACCTTAACTTAAGTCTGACTTGGGGACATAAAAAAAAAAGCATACGCAGTGAAAATGAACTTCAACTCGTTTTATTTTTCATAAGATAAGATAAGATAAGATATTCCTTTATTAATCCCCCTTAGGAGAAATTCACATTGACCAGCAGTACATTCATGTCATGCTGCTGTCATTGAGAGGCCGGTGCTACGGCGGTCTGGAGGCTCTGCAGGTTCCTCCGGGGACCCCCCCCCCCCCCCGGACCCCCCCAGGCCAGCCCCCCCCCCCAGGCCAGCCCCTAGCTGGGGGCCGGCGGGTGGGGGAAGCTCCAGCGCAGGATGGCCCCGTCCGAGCTGGTGGTCACCAGCGTGCGGCTGCTGCTGCAGAGCCTGACGCTGGTGATGCTGCCGCTGTGGCCCTCGCCCACGTGGGTCACCTCGCCCTCCGAGTAGCTCCACACCTTCACCAGCTTGTCGTCTCCGCCTGCCCCGGGGGGAGGAACAGGGCAAAAAGGGCTTGAAAGGGGGTGATTTTAACCGGCGCCGTGCATGTCAAAGGGGCAAAAGTGAGGAGAAAAGAGGAGGAAAAAAAGGAGGAAAAAAAAGCCTGTGTTCCATGTTTTGTTCTCGAAAACAACATGAGCGCCTGATGCTACCGCGCGGGTCATCGGATCACAGCTTCCTACCCGTGATGAAGTGGCGGCCATCTTGGGAGATGTGCATCCCATTGATGGCCCCTGATTGGGAGCCCTCCAGCTCTCTGATGGCCGAACCGTCATACACCTCCCAGTAACCGATCTGAGTGAGAGAGCAAGACAGAGAGAGAGAGACAGAGGGAGGGAGGGAGAATGGAGACGGGAGGGATAGAGAGAGAGAGAGAGAGAGAGAGAGAGAGAAAGAGGGGGAAGAGACGGAGAGAGAGAGAGAGAAAGAGAGAGAGAGAGGGGGGGAGAGAGAGAAGGGGGAGGTGGGAGAGAGAGAGGGGAACGAGCAGGGGTGAGAGAGAACAACGTACTGCATAAAGTCGCATTCGACAACATGAACACTTCGCGTGCACAAGTTGTTTCATCATCTACCCCCTGCTCTGTCTCGATCTCTCCCTACCTCTTGCCGCCAGCCACAGCGCTACACTACGCTAATGGGGGCGCGGAGCTGCACCCGCGGGGGCCGAAGGGCGATCGGCCATGAAGAGCTTCTCTAGACGATAACGAGTCAGTCCCGGGCGGCCATCGACCCCCCGCGGCGCCGACGGCTTGGCGACGGCTCACCTTCCTGTCGGTGCCGCTGGCGATGATCTGGTACTCTTCTGGGTGGTAGCATACACACCGGAACAAGGTGTTGGCCAGCACCATCTGGTTCCTCACGTAGCGCCTGCGAACCGCAGAAGGAGAGCCGTCTTAGCGTGTGCTTGACGTGTGCTGCACGCGTGACCGACCGTGTCTTGAGCACTCACACCAGGTCCCAGATGATGCAGGCCCCGTCGATGCTGGCGGTCACGCACTCCTTGTCGTTGCTCTTCACCTGGATGTCGGTGACCCGGGCCTTGTGCTCCTTCATGGTCTCCAGCAGCCGGTGGCAGCCGCCCGGCCGCAGCTCCCACACACGCACCTGCAGGGGGGGGGGGGAGAGAGAGAGAGAGAGAGAGAGAGAGAGAGAGAGAGACCACCCGGACACTATCAGTGAGGTGAGTGCTTGGCCGCCCATGTTGCTGCCTGCAGCTCATCCAAACAACTCCTGGCTCTGCTCTGCACCTCCTCAGGGCGTCAGAGAGGCACCCGGCAGGAGGGAGGGGGATGGATGAACGGTGGTGGAGGACAATGGAAGGACAGACAGACGTATCGATGGAAACATGGGAACGACGACAGGGTGATTCAAGACAAGGCCGTACCGCTCAAATTCATCATTCAAGTCAAACAGATGTTTTGCAGTGATATTATATGATATGTGTCAGGTCATGGAAAATAGGGACACAAGTTGTCCCTGGGGCATTTTTAGTTATTCACAGATTCTGAAAGTGTAGTTTCTAAGCTTTCCAATGATGTGTAACACATCAGGAAATAATATTTCCTGATAATATTTGGAGAAGTTGTGGCCATTTGAAAGAAGGCACTTCACGAAAGCTAAAACTGAGCTTTCTAAAGATTTTCAGTTGTCACCTCTCTCTATTGGCACAACTGATTTCAAACACAAAATGTATATTTTTAAATAAACCAATACTCTTATCTGAAAAATGGAGAGGCTTCTCCGTGATCTCAACTAACAGATTCTGCAAAAAAAACAAAAATCACTCATTTTGAAAAAAAATCACTTCTTTGTTAAGTTGCACAAATGTTGTGTTGGTGACTTGTGTCCTTGGATTCCATGACCTGACACATATATCAGATCACTTTTCTATGGTATTTGTACAATTCCACTGCATTTTCGTATTTATTCCATTTTTATTCTTTTCACTTTTGGTATTTCATTTTATGTCTATTTTTTGTATTATATTTCATATGTACCCCTGGCTGCTACGGCGACCCAATTTCCCTTGGGGGATTAACAAAGTCTCTCTATGTCTATGTCTATGTCTACTGCAAACGGCCCTCGTATCTCGGCACAGATCGACCCGCCGTCCGCCCTCCCAAGCTCTCCTGCAGAGCACCCTGCCGTCCCGTGATCCGGGGGGGGGGGGGGGGCACCCACCTGTCCCTCGCCCCCGCCACTCAGGATCTTCTTGCAGTCCCGGGCGCCGGCGATGGCCGTCACGCCCATGCTGTGTGCGTTGTCGATGACCAGCACGGCCCGGCCGCTCTCGGGCGCGAACACGCGTATCTTGCCGTCGTTCCACGCTGGGGAAGACACACAAACACACACACACGCGCACACACGCACACACACACCGTCGAGCGGTCGTCAGGACCCCCGGCTCCATGGGTAACGCAGTGACCACGCCCCTCCTCCCCACCTCTGGGCCCCACGCTCACTGACCACCCCGATGTCGTGCAGAGGCCCCGGAGGAGGTGGCAACGCACTAATTTCTGGTTCACGTCTGGTTCACTACATTTCATCTCTGTGTTGAGAATTTAAGACTAAAAGCGTCTTTATTGCTTTAGCTCATTGGTCGTTGTATTTATAGCGGGAGGAAAATGAAATGAGGGAATTACACGAAACGAATTGAAATCAACACTTAGATGTACCCTCATGAACAGGAATGTGGGCTTTCGTTTTTGCAATGCAGCTCTCAACGTCGCAGCTTGAAACGTCTCAAGAGTTTGAACACAACCAGGAGTTAGAGGCTGCTTCATTTTCCCTGTGGCCCTATGGTCTCACTCTGTGCCAGGTGATAGTGAGGAGATTGTTGTTGATGCCGAAGAACAAGAAGTGCCAGGAACTCTAGATAGTTTAAGCTGAAGTTGTTTATTGGTCTCGTACGAGGAGAAGCAGAGGATTTCATCAAGCAAGAGATTCGTGCGTGAATCTTCCTCAGTTCCTTCTGCCTGCTCCTGGAAACACAGTGTATTATATACAAGTCTCAAACCGGAACAGCATGACAGGAGTGTCCCATTCTGATTGGCTTATAATGTATAAAGATTACATGTTACTAAGCAGATTTGACATGACGTAGGTGTATCCTTCAATCACTTTATGTTATGTCTCCAAGTTCCAGAGAGTCAGACTTAAAGTCGCCAAGAGGAATACAATCTTCACTATGTCCTTCTTCAGAATGTCAGATCAACCTAACCGTACCATTGCTAGATAATGTTTTTC
>JAXIVH010000711.1:0-17500 GCA_036785325.1 Urophycis tenuis | reverse complement strand
GTTTGGCAGCAATAAAAACTTTTGGAGCAGCCTAAACTTGCGGATGTTGTCCTTTGGGGGTAGCCTAATCTCGCGCAAATGTGTTTAGAGACAAATCCTTTCCGCTGCAGAAAGTGAACATCCATCCTGCCTGCCGTCTTGCGGGCATCTGCGGGCGGGAGCGGGACTTACAATTCTTTGGGCGAGCTTGCGGGAGCGGGTCTGAACATTGTGTCCCCGTGCAGACCTCTAGCTCACAACTCACTGCTCAACGCCACCAAATCCTGCACACCGCACCTTTAAGCGAGCACACACAACTGACCTGCCGTCGTCCTGGCCCCCCAGGGACACCAGGTAACGGTCGCTGGGGGAGAACGACAGGGCCTCCACCTTGGCCTTGTGAAGAGGGAGGCGAGCGTAGAGGGCCCGCTTCTCAAAGTCCCAGATGATGACGTCCGCCTTAAACAAAAACACGATCAACAATGATAATGGAGGATCAGGTTCAGACATCTTGTGGGTGGTGAGTGCATTTGGGGCCCCCCCGACCGGTCAGTTTGAAATCATAACGATGATGATTCAGAGACAGTACTGTAGAGCAGTGGTTCTCAACTGGTGGGTCGACCCGCTTTCAGTGGGTCGCGGGCCTTTGTCCAGGCAAAAAAAAAAATGTTAAGAAAAAAATCCTCTTCTTTTATTTTGAAGAGGATTGTTTTATGCAGCGGAGTGCCATCTATTTTTTATTGCCTGAATAAGTGACTGAATAGTTTAATAGTACAGTTACTGAAGTGTTATGTTATGTTAAATACATTTGAGAAGTTGAACATTTTCCTTGATTTGGGTCGTGGCTTGTCATTAAGGGGTGATGGTGGGTCCCGACTCCAGAAGCAGTTGAGAACCACTGCTGTAGAGCATGTACATTTTCTTCCTCAAATTGTCTGAATGAAGGACAACGTGTATGTTCCTTCATTGCGTTCACATCCACAATGGAGAAGCACGGGTGTTGTTCATCATCTCAAATGATGTATTTGCTACTTTTTAATGCATCAGGGGGTCGAAGGGGTCTACTGACTCACAACACAGCCACCTTAAAGTCACCTTAAAGCCCATGAAGGTGACCTGTCCTGAGCTGACATAGCGGCCACTTTTGGACACCGCAACGCAGGACACGTTGTTGGTGTGACCGTGCAGGAACTCCTGTTTGCCATCCTTGAGTCTCTTCAGGATAACAGTGCATCCCAGAGGATAGATCAGGTGGTCCCTGTCCGGGTGGACTCTCAGACCAGAGTAAACATGTCCTGTTAAACACAACATCAGCGCGTCAAACTGTGTTTGTTTGTGTTCGCATGTGGTTGATTGTATTGAGAGGAATTGCTTGTTTGGAATCATGGACACAATTAACCATCAATTAGCATTAGCTAATGCAGTAATAAGCATTGCATGCAAACAGTCAACTGTTAGTGAGTTAACTAACGGTATGGTTATCATTTGCAAATAGTGTTCATGTTCATTAAGGTATTAATTTAGACATTATTTAATAATTAGGGTTAACCCTAACGGTAACCCACTACCCCCGACCCTAACTCTTCCTATGCTAATGCTATATAATAATGCTTATCACTGCATGAACTAATGTTAATTATGGTTAATTAATGTAGCCTTATTGTAAAGTAAGGCTACATTAATTCCAAATGACCCACAACAACACTCTGGTATCAGTGTGACGCAACACACTGCTAACAGTGTGACACACCACTCTGGTCATAGTGTGATACAACACACTGCTAACAGTGTCACACAACACTCTGGTCATAGTGTGATACAACACACTGCTAACATTGTGACACAACACACTGCTAACAGTGTGACACACCACTCTGGTCATAGTGTGATACAACACACTGCTAACAGTGTGACACACCACTCTGGGAACAGTGCGACACAACACTCTGCTAGTGTGACGCAACACTCTGCTAGTGTGACACAACACACTGCTAACAGTGTGACACACCACTCTGGGAACAGTGTGGCTGCTTGGTATCAAGAGTTTAAATCTTGAATCTGAGTCTCACCATTGAACCCGATGACTGCTTGTAGCTCCAGTCGGGGGATGTCCTGAGTATCTCCCGCCATTGTTAAAATTATGATTGATAAATTGTATTTTTGTAAAATAAAATAAAAACAGGAGGAAGGAAAAACGATTTATAATGCTGGAAATTTTAGTTGCGCTCTACTGGCGACTTTTTTTTTTCTATTCACGTTGTACACAAACACGTTGCCTAGCAACAGAGGAACGGTCCCTGATTGGTCAGTTTCAACGACGTGCCATTTAGCAAAGCAGACCGTGTGGTCATTTGCATTAATAACTAACTACGTCATTATGCAAATATGCCCTCATTACCAGCCACAGGCTTCGATTCAACAGTGTTATCTGAGAAAGTTTTGGACCCACATCTTTGTTAAGACAAATTCCTTAGAATAATATTCTTATATTGATTTGATTGTCAGTTTACCGTCACTGCCATCAGGAAACTACAAGGAAAACACATCTTTATTAGACAACTGTGTGGTTTGAGAACTCAATGATCAAATTAAAAATATACCAATTAATGTATTGTTTTTATATGCCTATCATTTTAAGTAAGCCGATATTATGTATTGTATATTGAATACCAGTATCGTTGTATTCATACATCCGTTTACATTATAGAAACCAAATACTAAACATGCATGCAAGTGTGATAGGAAAACACTGTTAACCTTTACAAAAGGCATACAAACACAATTATCTAACAATGCCATCATCAGACTTTGACCAAGACTTGACAGCACATTTGCAAATTTGGACCTTGACTTTACTTATTTCTTTTTTCTTATTTCTTACTTTTAATTTTTTTTAAAGTCCACTTGAGCTGCTTGGACCTTGAATTTCCCCCAGGGATCAATAAAGAATCTTGAATCTTGAATCTTGAAGACTAAATAGCTGAAGTTGTCAGCCGGCTCACACAACAACAAAACACAGGTGAGGTCTGTCGCCATTGTCGCTTTGTGGTGTATTTTTTTTATTCAGGTTTTTGACACAACAAGAGCACACCCAGCCCAAACCTGGAGGACACGCACCCGCTCCCAATTTCCTCCAATTCACGCCATCGCTTTCACACTTCCACTGAGAGTCTGGCCGCCGGGATCACCGACAGAAGAGGTCTCTGACGTCTCTGACGTCTCTGACGTCTCCGAGGGCGGCGGCGAGTCCTTGTCCCCCGGCTGCCCCCGGACGCGCGCGTGCAGCTTCCTGTGTCTGCTGAGGCACTGGCTCCACCGGAACCGCTGGCCGCACGTGACGCACTGGTAGGGCTTCTCCCCCGTGTGGATGCGCCGGTGGTTCTTCAGCGACTGGCTCTGCGGGAACGCCGCGCCGCACTCGTCGCAGGTGTGCAGCTCCGCCCTCAGGTGCAGCCGCCGCTCGTGATCCCTCATGTTGCCCAGCTGCGAGAAGCCCTTGCCGCACACGGGGCAGACGTGCGGCTTCACGCCGGTGTGGATCAGCGTGTGCGTGGCCAGCTCGTGGCGCGTGTAAAAGCCCTTGGAGCACACCACGCACTTGTGCGGCCGGTGCCCCCGGTGGGAGTTCTCGTGCCGCTTGAGCCCCTCGGCGCGGTAGAAGCGGCTGTCGCACAGCGCGCAGGCGAAGGGCTTCTCGCCCGTGTGCGTGCGGAAGTGGCGCCGGAGCTGCGAGGGCTTCTGGTAGCACCGGCCGCACTGCTCGCAGCGGTGGGGCTTGTCGGGGCGCTCGGCGTGGCCCCGCTCGTGCACCTTGCAGTGTCCCGGGTCGGAGAAGCCGCGCCCGCACACGGAGCAGATGAAGGGCTTTTCGCCCGTGTGGGTCCGCTCGTGGCGCGCCAGCCCCGTGGGCTTCTTGAAGACCTTGGCGCAGTAGGAACACACGTTGTGGCTCCGCGGCTTCCGCAGGTGCACGGGCGCGTGCCGGTCCCGCTTCGACGGACTGTTGAACACCTTCTCGCAGTCGGGACAGGGGTAATACCTGGGCCTGTTGCCGTCGCCGTCGCCGCTGCCAGGGTCCTTGGCGAGATGCTGCGATGGTGCGGAGCTCTCGTCGCAGCAGAGTAATGCGGGGAGACGGACGTGCGTGTGCACGCTGGCGTGGCGCTCCAGCTTGGAGGGCCTGTCGAACAGCTTGCCGCAGACCAGGCAGGGGTGAGAGCGCTTGGCCCCGCGGCTCTCCTCCGCGGGAGTCGGCGTGTAGTCAGAGTCCAACTCCACCTCCACCTCCACCTTGTACCAACCTGATGGCCCGGACGGAACAAAAAAGACAAAAGACGTGCGGTTACCTCAAGTAAAACGGCAAGGATATTTTTGGTGGAAAATGTAGAGGGTATCTGGGTGTCCAATGAGAGGTGTGAGGGTGTGATGGGTGTTCATTATTTCTTTATTTTATCATAAAATGCTTTGCCAACATATTATTATTTCCTACTTTCATTTGAGGATTCTGTTTTAATGACCGTTTCAGTGTCTGGTCCCATGGCGGTTAAGCTGTAATGAAACACACATGCACATGCACACACATACATCAGAAGTCAGAAAGATGTTTATTGCCAAGTAGGTTTGCAGATACAAGGAATTTGACTTGGTGGTTGGTGCCAACACTGAATAAAGTACGACGGCGTGAACTACGTCTAAAAATTACAAGCATGTAAAAAAGGTTACACAACACAGTGTTAGTATCATAATGACTTAGAGCTGACTTAAAGCTAACTAGGAGTTGGTATTTATACCAACACCATTTACTTACACACAGCCTGATATGACATTAACAATTACGAACGTATCACTAACTTAGAAGAGTTAAGTATGGCATATAATCTTTGTTCAGTTTAAAAGCCCTCCATGGTTAGAATCCCTAACTTTGCAGTGATTCGTACTTTATGTGCCCAGCTCCAGAACTCTGAATCATGACACACACTGAGCGGTCTAACGTCCACGCTACCGACCAGCATTGAGTGCAATGCAAAATACAGTCACTTCTATATAAAGCTAGATACCGACCTGCCGTCCCATTTCCCCTTAGCATGGTGTTGAAATTTGCGCATATTGATATTAAATCGGAGCTCATTTTAAAAACACAAGACATTTCATGATAGTAAACCTCAGTATGGGCGCTGCGGTGCCAACACTAAATCTGACAGCAAATGGCACCAGGCTGTTTAGCCTCCATAATGGGGATGCTATTCTTCACGTAGAGAACATCAAACAATCCTACGTGATAATAACTTACATTTGTTGGACAGTGGATAGGATAGTGTTACTTCCCCACAGAACGTCGGCCTACTTTGTTTGGGTTTCAATGTCTTGTTCGTTAGTCGATCTCAATAGGGCTCCCCACCGCCTCCGTGCGGTGGGGAGAGCCAGTAGCAGCAAACACGTCCACACCTCATGAACCCGCAGGATGACCATGGACACAAACAACCTGTGGATGTACAACCTCCACGACGACGCATGATCCACACCTGCAATGTTGGCCTCGCTTTGTAGTTCACATGTGAATATGTGAACTGCCGATAGTGAATATGTGAAAATGCAATATAGAGTAGCTTCATAAAGTTGGAAGCCACCAAAATGAATGAAGATCTCTGAAGGGTTAACTGGAATTAGGTCAAAGGTTTCCATACTTCCTAGTGGCTACAAACACCAGATTATAATTTCTAAAAAATAAAATAAAATAAAAACATGGACATAAACAGGGCTTTAATCACAAGGTTAATACATGTATTTTTTTCTGTGCATACAAAAAATATATAAATATTACAATTGCGGTAAAGTAAACCACATAAAATATTCAATTAAAATTAAAGGTAGGTAAAATATCTAAAATCTCAATCGACATATAATATCTAAAATAACATTAGGCTATATGCTGTAATCTTTCCCAAAAACTGTCAAGTTGCTAAATCATACAAAATCGTACAAACAAAAAAATCAAAATCTAAAAATCTTACAAAATCCTGGTCATAGCCAAATGCCCTCTCTTCCAAGTGCTTGATGTATGCATAATGATAAAAATCCACATAGAAATACAACTCCAAGAAAACACTTTCTTACGCCTAACTAAGTCTGTCTTAACCATGACTTAAAGGGCAACTTAAACCTCCTTAGCTGGGCCCAAAGGAGATGGAGTTCTGTATTCCCCAGACCTCCAGTGACTGGATCTTGAAATGTCCCCTGCAGAGCGGCGTGCTCTGAAATGTGTCACATCGCTCGGTGAATCCGCTCTCCAGGTCTCTGTGTATGCAGAGTGCATGACCCCCGTCGCCACCTGGGGATCAACACACATCATCATGAAGGAGTCGGCGTGTGTCAACCTCACATCACACCGGGTTACATCGTCTTAGGTCGGCTATACTCCTCCAAGTGTTGTTGACAACACACCAGAAAAAAAAGGTTACAGGCTACATGACGTGACGCGCAGGGGGAAGACTCACGGTGTGTGTTTGTGTGTGTATGTGTGTGTGTGTGTGTGTGTGTGTGTGTGTGTGTGTGTGTGTGTGTGTGTGTGTTTGTTTGTATGTGTCCCTGTCTGGCTGTCTGCCTGTCCAAGTTTTGTTGACAAAACAATGCAAAGTGTTTTGAATAGTAGTACAGGTCATCTCTGTATGTGTGTCATTTTTTCCGTCTGTAAGTAATAAAAGCGCTATATATACACAACACGTTAACACGTTTTAGCGTCACCACAACAACTCCATTGTAGACTTGAACAGTCTTTGTATGTACGTATGTACTATGTTGTTTTTAGTTTTTTTCAACAGCACTATATGTGTCCAAGACAAATGTCATTTGGGACAATAAAGTCTATCTTATCTTATCTTAACTTATCTTATCTTATCTTATCTTACAATCCCCAAGTCTTACCAATGACCAGCCTGTCATCGCCGGCCGCGATAAACATGGACGCCACCTGCTCCTTCAGCCTCTTGGGCTCTTTGGCGGTGATGGGCTCCTCCGAAGGCGCGGTGAACGGGACGGTGAGGTAGCTGGGGTCCTGCAGCGTGCCCGCGGGACACGTCAGGGTCTGCGCCGGCCTGGCGGCGGGAGCGGGGCTCGGGGAGCGTTCGCCGTCCGACGACCGGGGGGAGACGCCGTCGCCTGCGCACGGCCGGGTCATGATGTTGACCATGGCTCGCTGGTAACGCTCCATGCTTGGCCGCAGCTGGAAGGGAAGAAGGCATTCCCGTGTCAGTGTTTTCAGAGAACGGTCAAAAGTGGGGAAACAAACGGTCGGTTGTTGTTTTTTCACTTACCATGAAAACGAAGCACTCGCCCGTGCCGAAGTAAGCCAGTTTGCCAGAGTCATGTTTTATTCGTTCTGTCAAGTCCGTTGACAAGAAGCTGCCACAGACCTGTGATGTGGAGGGAGGATGTGGTGTCCTTATCACAAAGACAGCGGTGATGTTCAGTGAATAAATGGGTTCAGATTTCACTCTGTTAGAGTCTCACCTCTTCATCAACCGTTTTGAGAATCAAGACAGCGGGCTCGTTTCCCTCGACGTGAGAGTAGAACCTTTACAAACAACAACAATAGGACGTATACAGTCATTTTTTTCTCCAGTAGATTTTAGTATTACAATACCACTATACAGGTGCTATCGATTATGATAATGTATGACGTTGTTGTATCACAAACACCTCCCACCACTGAAGAGAGCCATTTCATGTCTAAGACTATGAAGACAAACATGTTTACAGTGAAAACACATGTAGCCTCCTTTGTTATGCAACAAAACCTCAGGGTACGTTTCACATTTGTAGATGCTGATTCTGCCTGTAGTGTTTATTAATGACAAACAACTGTAGTTATCTTTTTTTCTCCATAATGAAATAATGTGATTTATGACTGTGGGAAATCTGTTTTCGCTCCAGCGTGTATCTCAAAGCCACATGGGTTTTCAGCAGAGGCGAAAATTAAGGGAAGACTGTTGACTCACGAGGTCAGACTTCTTCCATGCTCGGCCGTGCTGAAGAGCCGGACGGGGCTGAAGAGGGCAAAGCGTTCTGGTATCCAGGCCCAGACCACTCTCATCTCGGTCGCTGTCACGACACTGGAGCTAAAGGGGCTGAAGTCCACCATCTGGACCAACTGTCTGAGAGAACCAAAGGAAACCACAGCAATATGGTGTAAGCAATGTAATGCAATGTAAGACTGATGTACTGTACTGACGTCTCTACCTTCAAACCAAGGATTTATATGGATAACATGGGAAAAGTGTAAATGGATATCACATTATTGCAAGTTTTTGTATTGGCCTTCTGCTTCTTTCCATCCCGTACGTGTAAGTAAGTGGATCTCTTCACATGCGTTGTTCACCAGTGGCTAGTTAAGTTGAAGCACATCACCGCTGTGATGTTTGTCTGCATCTCCGTCGTGTACCAGACCAACTAACTGCACTACACACCGCTTTTGGTGGACGCTGACGCCTTTCTGCATGAGCGAGTCCTTGTTGGCGTTGAAGAGCAGGTTGAGCTCTCGCCGCGTGGCCATCTGGATGGCGAAGGCCATCTTCAGGAGCTTCTCGGCCGTGCAGTGGCGCGTCACGTTCTCCACAAAGCTCTTCATGTCCCTCCTGAAGTCCTCCACGTCGGCCACCCGTGAAGCCACGGACACTTTGTAGAGGCTGAGCAACGCCAAGGCAACCCTGCGTAGACAGGCTTGTTATATTTCTACCTTCTAGATGAAACAGGGTTGGATATGATTTTATTCCCCCATGCATGTTGTCATACATGCATGCTCTACTTTTTATTGAATCAATTTATAAATAATATAGCAATGGGGGCGGCAGTAGCTCAGTGGGTAGAGGGGGTGGACAGAGCATGTCGTTCACTAACCGTAGGGTCGGAGGTTCGATCCCCTTGATCCCCAACCTCCAACTATCCACATGTCAAACCCCACAAATGTACTGATTGTAAGTCACTTTGGGCAAAAGTGTCTGCTAAATGCCCCCTTTACCCTTTAGAATCGTGAAAAAACATTTTTTTACGTATTTTATAATTTCATCGGTAGGCACAGACACAAACAGTCCGACAGAAAGACAGACAGACAGACAGACAGACAGACACATGGGAACACACATGCAAAGCCAATCACGCAGCCACCCATCATCCCACCCTCATCATCATCATCACGCCACCACGAGGCATCTTTAGATTAGATTAGGTTAGATTCAACTTCATCTCACCTGTAGAGCACCTTGTAGCCCTCCAGCAGGTAGACGTCCAGCACGCGGATGGCGTAGGTGAACGGCAGGTCGGCGAAGATCCACATGATCCAGTCAGAGTAGAACTCAAAGAGGTTCTGGTGGGAGCTGGCGATCAGCTTGCGAATGCCCCGGCAGTACTTGTTGGCCAGGTCCCCGAAGGTCATGCAGGACGCCCGGTAGGTGAGGAAGGTCTGGTCCACGTAGCGCTTGTTGGGGTCGTTGTAGGTGATGAGCCTGCAGACGCTGTGGAAGCACTCGGCCTCGTCCTCGCTGAAGTGGAGGGTGAGGGACACCAGCGCCGGCAGGATGGGGCAGAAGTTCATCTCGGGGAAGAACTTGCCGATGCACAGCAGGATCTTCTTCACCGAGTTGAGGCCCGACTTGTTGAGGCAGTGCCTGGATACGGAAGACGAAGGGAATGAAACTCAGCTTCAGATATGAATAAATATTCGTAATCATTTAAAGCCGCCTTTCAAAGCACTCAAGGACACCTTACAAGACATTCATGAACCACAACAGTACATCAAACAGTATAAACCAAGTCACTCTGTCGGTACAACATGTATACACAAAATGAAGCAGATAGCACAAAACCAACTGTAAAACCTGGTTTGTATTGTACCATCAAGAGCATTATGACCACTAATGGTGCTCCTCAAACTTATCCAAGCACTGAATGTCTTTATGGACATATAACCTGCTGAGGGTGGTGAGTCATATAACATTACATATTTACATACATATTTATATTTGGTTGCTGTCATTATCTTTTCTCTGACCATACATGCTACTCAATACTGCATCGTCGAGAGTGATGGCTTTGGTCAGTAGATTTCCAGGGCAGGTACCTCGGTATTTCCCCCCCCTCCATGTACTCTGGGAATGGGTGGGTACTGATCTTCTGTTCCCCAAAAAGCTCTCTGGCCAACTCCTGGTAGACGTCTTTGTCTGGCGTGGGAGACCTGACGGAAACACCAGAGGGGGAACATCAGACGCCATTCACACGTCTCTCTATTGCTGGTGACTCACGCTGCTCTAATGAGAATCCAGAGATCTCCATTCGTTTCATGGCGCTCTGGGCTCACTCAGACAGGCGGCCTCTGACCTGGAGTAGATGCCGTGGATGATGTGGTAGTAGGCCTTGGCCCTCAGGGTGTGGGGCGCGGCCCAGAAGCCCTCCCGTCCCATGGTCTTCATCTCGCCGTGGCCGCTCTTCAGCAGCAGCTGGTAGCGCTGGGCCGCCTCGGGGTCGATCTTCTCCCAGTCCACAAACTGGCCGTACTTCATCCCGGCGCTGGAGCAGATCTCCCAGTTGTCCGACTCGGAGATCGTCAACATGGACACCGCTGTGAGGCTCCCCCGGCTCCCCGCTGGGAATGAAGGGGCGAAGAAGGTGTTTTTTCAATTGGGTGCATATGTGTGTGCAACGATGAAGACATCATTGCACGCATTATGTACACACACACACACACACACACACACATTCTGTGCCGCAATAGAGCAATAGGTCCCGTGACAACATATACTTCACATCAAAATGCTTGAGAGATGAGCGTACCGTTCTGCTCTTTGGTTGCGACATGCTTGCTGGATTTGGGCTTGGACTTCTTGGAGGTGAGCCGCGCGGTGACGTTGTTCCCACACTTCTTCTCCTTCTTGGCCCCTTTGAGCTCCATCAGGGGCGCGGCTTTCGGCCACAGGGAATTGGACCGGCACCTGTTTTCGTCCTGTTCATCAAGGAAGGACTCGGATGTCTCGTAACTGTAAAAGGACCTGAAGGAAATCGATTGTGTTTTTTGTTGTTGTTGTTGTTGTTGTTGTTGTTGTTGTTTTGAGTTCATATCATCACCCGTGCTGTTTGTACCATCCTTTTTACTGCAGACCAAAGAACATCTGCCTTCTACCAACACCTGCTGGCTGTGATCAATAAGTTGAACTGAAATTGGCTAAATGATCAAAAGGAAAACCTACCAGTACACACATCACACAGAACATAAGAAGTATTCAAAAATGTCCCCCGGAGGAGGGGGGGGGGGGGACAACATAGACAACATAACCGATAGCTCTTGGAAGAGCTGGAACTGTACGAGTACCTGGAACGTGGCCTGACCACAACTTTCTCCGTCTCCGCGTGCAGACCGTAGTTCTTGGCATCCTCTGCGCTGTAATAGGAGTGAGACCTCTGCCTGCCTCTGCTGTTGGCCACCGAGGTCAAGTCGCGGTTTGCGGTGACATTCATCGAATCTAAATCCATAGTCCGGCAGTGGGGGGGGGGGGGGGGAACTCTGATGTCCTCGGAATATGGATCATATACTTCCAGGGTCCAGGAATGGTGGCATGTGTGAGTGTGTGTGAATGTGTGTGTGTGTGTGGGAGTGTATATGCGCGTAGGTAGGGTGTGTCTGTCAAAGTGCTCACTGCTCAAACACTCTTGGAAGGAGGGTATATATACAGGCCGTGATCATGTGAGCCCCGCATGGCGGAAAGGCTGCTTTCGTGTTTTTGTTTTTGTGTGCTGCAAATGGAAACTTCCATTTATAGACCTCAGCTCATCTGTGTCCAAAGCGGTCGTGTTTTGTTCTCTGGATGAAATCCCTTTTCATTTACACTGTTTTAGGTGCTATTACATTCAGAACACACGTGCAGCAGGTCAAAAACAATGGACGTGCTGATCATTTACGTTCATATTTTGAATCTATCGACACATGCAGTACACAGCCTATAGATCCTTTTTTAATACTTTTTAATACTAAACACACAAATACTTCTGTATACAGTATATGTTATGATGCTGATGACAGCTATCCATCCTAATATATATGTTTATATTTGGAAAGTTGGTCTAAAATTTGTCATATCTTCAATATGAATTGAATCCTATGTGTTCAATCTCTGGAAAACGAATACATTACTACATGAAAAAAACGATATCTACTGTATGCGCATTCTATAAATAAACATAACAAATATCACTGTATATCACTTGTACTAAAAGCTTTTGCAATGTTGATCCTTCAAACATAATTTCTAATCCCTAATTCTAATTCACTTGCTGTTTTAGACGGTAGACTACTTATCAACATGCGTTGACTGAGCCACTACAGCTAATATACAAAACAACGCACTGTAAATAGTGGCGACAATCTCTGAGAAAGCCACTATGTGGGTCACTCGAAATCGCTTCAGTTGTGGCATTCCCAGAATGCGAGAGGAGTTCCGAGAAGTCTTATCGCGTCTTATTGTTCCACACAACAGTTACATGTTATGATCTAAACACAGCTACTGTTTGGCAATGAAACAGTAAAAAACCTCCACAGAGACTTCGAGTCATGTGCGGGTGCGCTGGTAATGGGGAAGACTCAAAGCGTACTTCTGCTGTCTCCTATGGGGATGAATGTCATGAATACAAGTTACATTCCAACGTCACGTATGCCTCCGTCACAGGTGCAGCACCGTCATGCATGCTCTTACCGACGCATCGATTCACACACATTCACTTAATTGAGCTACATCTGTTGTGTTTGAATGTGATGCGGTGGAATGTAAATTGGGGACAACTAGCAATGGACCCCTATTCACAGAGGCATCGCCGTAGGACCAAACAGGGGCTGCTCAACAACAACAACCACGGGTCTGCTGTATTGTTGTACCAGGGCACGGTAGTAGATAGGCTAGGCGAGTGAAGATAACACACGTCATGGAAAGTTGTACAGATCGGAAATACGTTGTGCACTTAGAGCAGTGGCGGCTGCTGGTCTTTCAAAGAGGGGAAGCTCATTGTCGGCCGACATCATAAAAGTTGTCAATTGGCTACGTAAATTCTGCCCTCAGTTCCTTTTGTAGCTAGACAGCTAGTTCACTTCACTCGAACTAACGAAACAATATTAAACTCCAACAAGGAAATGTTGAATTTATGTTAAACTGAAACAAGGAAATACTATGAGTGTGTTTAATTTATTTACAGTGTAAGAAATGAACAATGGAAAGGATCAAACAATTTCGCCAAGTAAATACCAAGTAATGGGTGGCAGTTTGTCTTTAGACTTCACTTTCAAAAATCCGCGATGGGATTGAGCGCCCAAGGTGAAGTGACGTTTTTTTATTTTTTTATTTTTTTATTATCTCAAAATAGCTGTCAATCAAAACGGCAGTCCAGCCGAGGCCAGCCCACAGCTTCATTCACCCCCAGAGATGCGCAGCATTTGACTAGAAAGATAAACAGCAGTCTTGTGTCTGTTATATGATGGTCACTCAAACATTTAGTAACACAACAGCTAAAAACTTGAAATATAAAAAAAATCCAGATATGGTAACATATATAAAAACACATTACTAAATAAATAAATAAATAAATAAATCAAATTAATAATATTAAAAAAAAAATACTGATTTTATAAACAAACCATACAGAGAGAGAGAGAGAGAGAGAGAGAGAGAGAGAGAGAGAGAGAGAGAGAGAGAGAGAGAGAGAGAGAGAGAGAGAGAAGTGATGATGGTTTTAATTACTGTTCCCATAAGGAATGCGCGGAGTACCTTTTGTACCTCGCAGAGTGCCGTCCTGCTGACGTCACACCAAAACAAGCTGCTAACACTTCTCTGACTTTGCTGTCACGAAATAATCCAAATATGTCTCAAGATCCTTGGTAAGTCACACAGCGATCATAACACAGTGACGACTTAGTTCGTATCGTTACATTCACTATGTATTTACTGATCTTGTAATAGCGGCTAATGTTGCGAGCTAGCCTCAGCTTGTCGGTGCAGTAGGTAAACATGTCAATATAAATTGATACTAATACTTCTACATCTATACGCCTTTAAAAGATTGTGGTTGTGTTGAATAACTGCAGTTACTACATGTATTCCACAGACTGTAATGCACACAAGGGAGTATGAGTTTGTCCCGACGTTAAGTGTTATCACATGATGCATCTCATGTTGAATCCTCTCACCAGCAACGCTGAGATGAGATTCGCCCTGCTACCAAAATAACACATCTTGTACCCTGTTAAAACGGCTCATCCTGAACCACAGTAGTGCAGAGTTTACCCAGCATCCTTGGTCCAAACCACATCTTCCTTGTGTTGTCTTATGTCATGTCACATCATGTTATGCCATGTTATGCATAATGACATGGTGTATGATGTTATGCCACGGTGTGTTATGTAGGTTACAGAACTACGACGCCACATGTCGACTGGCGCAAGACATAGCCGAGAACATACACGAAAGGACCAGACAGCAGAGTACCGGGGGCAACCCGGCCAAGGTGATGAAGTGCGGTGTGCTATTCTCCCATAGGACCAATTTATCTGCTCCATGGGCTTACAATCATTTAGAAACCCTTTGCAATAAGGGTACATTAATATTAACATTAGTTAATGCAGTATGAAGCATTACTTAACAGGTCATTAACAGTTAAGTAATGGGCTAATAATAATTTACTAATGGTGTTCATGTTAACTAAGGTATTAATTACATGTATACATTACATAGGGGTTGGGTTAACCCTAACACACCAACCCTTTCCCCTCCTTTTGCTTACGTTATATAGTAATGCTTATTGCATTTCAATTGGTATTAATCAATGATGATGATGATGATCAATTGGTATTAATTCATGAATGTCCCCCTTATTGTTAAGTGCTACCAAGTGTCAGTTAGCCGGATATGTTGTATACTAGCAATAGTTAACCTAGCAATTGAAATGCTTGAAACTTGTTCTGGTGACTTTCTTACTGTATTAGCAGCAATGAAATATTTCACCTTCTTCTGACAAATGTACGCTTCGTAAGTCGCTTTGGATAAAAGCGTCTGCTAAATGCCCTAAATGTAAATGTAAATGTTACCAAATAACGGATCTCAATGCATGTTATTATTTCAGATCAACATGACATTAAGAGCATCATTGCAGAAGCTCAAGCAGAACATCGCCCAGCTGAAGGAGAGTCTGCTGCGAGCCTCATCGTCCCGTCGAATGTAAGCCGTCTTCTGTCCCCTGGAAGCTGTAGTGAATAGTGTTAACACAGGTCTCAAGTAATCTACAGTCACAAAGCTAACAAACATAGGCATGAACAAGAGGCTGGATGAAACGATATGCAAGCTATGAACATGTGTATATAGCTCGTGTTCATATCTCTTCCTGAACCACTGTCATGTACTTGCAGCAACAACAATTGTCCTATAGAGGGCAACATGGTATCTTTTTAAAAGTCTAAATTGTCTCCTATTCAGGAACGTTGTTGGTAATCCCTTGATAAAGAGCATGTGTCACAACGGTAGCAAAATACCATTTTAATAGTCATATTGCTTCTTTCAAATCTACCATAATTTACACCCAAATGTCATTGTTTTAGCTTTTTTCAACTACAAGAAAAAAAATCCCTGGCTGTTGACAACTAGTTATTCTATGAATAACAGTTTCCCTTAACAAAACCCTGTTAGAATGCAGTCAGAGGCTGACAGGAGGCAGAACCTAGTGGATGACCTGCTCACAAGAGAGAAACATCTCAACGCCACCTTCAGAGGAGAAGTCACAGAAGAACCCTCCAGGTATGTTATGCAGTATTGGAGTAAAATATAGTAATCATTTGTCTACAACCACTGCATCTTTTCCTTCGGGGGTAGAGGATCAGATCAGACAATTTCTTCTTTTTTTTTTATTTATAAAAGTGCAGCACTGATTGCTTTTATCTGTGGCTGAAATACACGCAATTCCCTTTATAACGTATGAGATTCAGAAACAACAACAACAAGAAAACCTGGTATGAACAGCGTTAGTATTTAGCATGTTCTCTCTCAGAGGGTCATTACATGGACTCAGCATGCAGGAGTCCAGAAGCTTGTGGAGTGCATTGATGTTGAACTTGGGTTCAAGAATACATGTAGTTGTAAGTTACAACTTATGGCTTTTTATCCACCCGTCCATCCTGCCACCTTAATCCCACTGAGGCTGACCTGAATTACTGAGAGCAATTAGGGGTTCAAATTAAAGCCTTGTTTTGCTGAAGGAACGTGCTTTTATGAACATGCTATTTCAGACTTTGTCCTGGGCAATATATGAAATGTAAAAGTGTATTCATGCCACTGGTCTACCCTTTCATTTATGGACACAATAGTCTTTTTTTCTTTTTTACATTTAGCCTCTTAATCACGTCAGGAATGTGTCAATTTACCAACAGAGTACTGTCACAATAGCTCAGTGCTGGCAGGATCCACCAGCATTTATTAGTCAATCCACCATCCCATTCATGCAAGCCCACCCAGGCCACAAGACTTCCACCCTTCTTTTTTTTTTTTTTTTTTTAAATCGGCGATTCAAAAGAATAACTGGCGCCACGTTGTCCAATTAAAATAATGAATCTTCACTTTATTGGATGATTCCCAGTTACATGCTGGCTGCTCCCCTTTGAGGATAAGTCACCGGTCAGTAACTTTGGGCCGCAAAGTCTTTGGACATCCGCTATGAGCCCTGCACCTTGACCTCTCCCCCCCCTGCAGCATCAATCGTGGAGGGAGGCCTGTCTCTCCCCAGACCTTCTTCACTAATTCATTTTCATTAGGAGGCTTTGCAGGCGTTTTGCACCGCTGATCACATGTTTGGCACCTTCCGACACACACACACACACACACACACACACACACACACACACACACACACACACACACACTGATACACACACAGTGGGAGTGGGCCGGACTTAACAGTGTGTGTAACTCCTCATCAGGCTATTACTTTATAACTTGGATTTGTTGACAAAAGCGCCAGGTGTCACCGCTGATATCCGCTTCATCCACTGATTTCATATTGATGTGACCGCCGAGGAAACAGATGGCTGTTACCTAGCGCCGAGCGCCTGACCCCATCAGCCAGCGGTTATTTGGACAGGAAGAGGAAATAGGCTTATGTAGCTCACTTCCTCCGGAATTTAGTGTCTTGTTTTTGTGTGGAAAGCTTTTAATTTTTTTAATTTTTTTTTTTAGAAAAGGCTGATGGGGTTCACTCCATGGTATAATTATTATAATTGTAAACAGCTATAACAATTACAATTGCTAGAATCATTTAAAGGCTGGCTCAAATGTCCTAAAGACATGTTTCATCGATTCATCAACGTGAGCCAAAATAAAAAGCCAGTTCAGGCACGTTTGCATTTCAATTTTCACCTCCTACGTAAATCCACACGCTCTCACAGACCAAGCTGCAAACCATAAACAAAAGGCAAGGTGTAGTGTTAGAGGCACACAGGTCCAAAATCAAC
>JAXIVH010000710.1:15000-47500 GCA_036785325.1 Urophycis tenuis | reverse complement strand
AAGTTTAAGAAGTTTATCATCCTTCCAGAACATTCCTAATTACCAATTTCCAAATCACTTAGTTGTCTTGCCCCTTTTTCCAACCTTTATCTTTGCTCATCACTAATCTCTCTCCTCTCTCTCTCTCTCTCTCTCTCTCTCTCTCATCTCTCTCATCTCTCTCTCTCTCCTCTCTCTCTCTCTCTCTCTCTCTCTCTCTCCCCCCCTGCTTTCTGGAGTCACTTTTCGCTGCTCTCTGACTCCTTGTCGTTTCCCATCCCACGCTCTGACGCCATGCGTCAGTCGTCCAGGATCTCTCTTTTTATTGCCAGCCACCGCTGTTGAAATGCCGTCGAGTAAATCTCCCGGCCGATCGTCTCCCAAGCGCCTTTGAAACGCCTCGCTCCGCGCCGTGTGATCAGGCGCTCGGCCGCCGCCGCCGCTGCTTCCCCGCGCCTGGAAGTGCATACGTGGAAATACGTGGAAATTGCCCCGCGCACAGACACACACATGCACACACGCACACATGCACACACACACACACACACACACACACACACACACACACACACACACACGCACACACTCGCACACACACACGCACAACACACACACACACACACACACACACACACACACACACACACACACACCACGACACACAACACACATACACACACACACATCACACACACACGCACACACATGCGTTCTCCGGGGCGCGAGCCATGCGCTGCGAGGGTGTCTGTACACTCATAAGACTGTGTTTGTTTCTCTGTTTCCACTGACGCGCGACCCCCGTGCCAAACCCATGGGAATTTGTGGATCAGCATCTTCTGTACGAGGAAAAAAAAAAAGAAAAAGACGAGAGACTCGCAGGCATCAGAGCGTTATGCGCAGAGCAGAACGAGTGCCATGAGTTTAATATGGATGCGCAGTGTTTTTATGATATTGTTGTGCCGTAATGTCTTGATAGTATGTCTTGCTGGCGCTAGGGGCTGAGAGAGAGATAAAGTATAGGAGGTAACAGTAAAACAAAACACAAGATGTCCTCCAGGATGCCACTAACAAGTGAGAGTAAATATGTTGACAATTGACAATAATTGCGGCGGACATATGCTTGTGGTGATTCAGTGGCCGAACGTGGAGCTGCAAGGTGGGGGCTTTCATGTGCATCCACGCTGGGTTCCCCAAATTCAGGATATGCACACTAACACACTTAGCTGTGACTTCCCTGTGAAATGAAAAGGCTAAATCATCCTCAGTAGGCTTTTTAAATTAAAATACCATCTGTTTTGTGTGTGTGTGCGTGTGTGTGTGTGTGTGTGTGTTGTGTGTGTGTATGTGTGTGCGTGTGTGTGGGTGTGCATGTGTGTGTGTGTGTGCGTGTGTGTGTGTGTGTCATTTACAGATTGATCATGTTTATTAGTTACTGTCAATATGTGTTCATTAAATATGCATTACTTACTTACAGACAATACGTATAAATACACACACACACACACATGCATGCATGCAGACAGACAGACAGACAGTGTACTCTGTGTACACAGGCAGCCAGAGGGATACACAACGAGAGAGATAATGTACACAGTGACAGACAGGGAGAGATACCATGCATACTGTACAGCAGACAGACAGACAGACAGACAGAGATACTGTGTACACAGGCGGCCAGAGGGACACACAGAGACACAGAGACAGACAATGTACACAGTGACAGACAGCGATGGATACCCTGCATACTGTACGCGCAGACAGACAGAGACAGATGCGTGCGAGCATGCAGGCGGTCGATATGGATACCTACAGCGTCTAGACAAAACATGGGCTCCGCGCGTCAGAGAGGTCAGTGGGGGCGGAAGGCAGAGGTAGGCCCTGTTCACGTTGAGCCTGCGGGGCTGAGACGCTGCCAGGGGCCCCCGCACGGCCCCAGAGTTACACGTACAACACAATCTCACACAATCTCCCCTGGAACGGGCGTAGGGCGCCGAAGAACATTTAATAGGGGGCTGACGCACCCCCATGATGCGTGTGTGTGTGTGTGTGTGTGTGTGTGTGTGTGTGTGTGTGTGTGTGAGTGTGCGTGTGCGCGTGTGCGTGTGTGTGTGTGTGAGTGTGTGTGTGTCTGTGTGTGTGTGTGTGTGTGTGTGTGTGTCAACACATGCTTGGTTACAGTACTGTATATCAAACTTGGGATTGGACCGCCTGTCTGGAAGACATTTCTGATTCTGTGAAAGGACACTGATTGTTTTTTTGTTTTTGTATCTCACAGCCGGGGGGTTTGGGGCGGGCAGGGGTGGCCCCGGGTCATGTAGGACCCTGCAGGGAATGCTGGTGTCAAGTGCTCTCTCTCTCTCTCTCTCTCTCTCTTTATCTCTTTCCTGTCCCCCGCCCCTGGCTTTATCTCTGTATCATACAATACCCTCCTGTCTGTGCCACTATCCCTCGTCCTTCTCATTGCTGTTTTCCTTCCTCTGAATGTCCCGTCTCTCCTGTGCCTCCACAGCTGATTACATGAATCATTTACAGCATGGACCTCCACAGCTGTGGGCTGTTTCGGCTCTCCTTTTCTCTCTCACTTTCTCTCGCTCTCTCTCTCTCTCTCTCTCTCTCTCTCTCTCTCTCTCTCTCTCTCTCTCTCTCGCTCTCTCTCTCTCTCTCCTCCCCGCTCTCTCTCTCTCTCTCTCTCTCTCTCTCTCTCTCTCTCTCTCTCTCGCGCTCTCGCTCTCGCTCTCTCTCTCTCTCTCTCTCTCTCTTCTCTCTCTCTCTCTCTTTCTCTCTCTCTCTGTCTCGCTCTCTTCTTCTCACCTTTTTTTATTCATCTCTTTCTGTTTTTTTGTGACCAGGGGTTAACATGAAGAGAATGGCTTGTCTATATTTATGTTTTTTTTTTTCCCTCTGTCATTTTCTCTCTTTCTATAAATAAGTATATTTCAGTTCAGTTCTGTTTCTTCCTGTAGGGTGAGCTCAACTCGTCTTTTGTTCTTGTAGGCAATGCACACGCTCCCCCCACACACAGACACACACAGACACACCTAAACACACACACGCACACAGGCACGCACGCACACATGCACACACACACACACACACACACACACACACACACACAACACACACACACACTTGTTTGTTTTCATAATTCTATGTGTATGGGTAAGTTTTTGGGGTTGTTTTTTGTTTTGGGTTTTTTTTGCGTCTGTTTGTGTGCGTGGTAGATTCAGTGTACACAGTTGACATTGGGGTTTGGAGGACCCGAAATCAGCCGGCTAAATCGTACACGCAACACAGCAGGGCTGTCATGTTTGTAGTCAGGACTGCGACGGGACAAGCCTCTTGGATGCTCCTTTTGACTCTTACATTCTCTCTGGAACTCATTTTGTCTTGCCACATTTTTCTTCATCTTTTGTCCTGTTAATCAAGTCCCCAAGGTGGGGCTCAAAGGTTTTATTTAATATTTAATTTTTCTAACACTCAGTTATTTCACATTCAAAAGACTGGCAGAAAATCTGTCACTCGTAAGGACTGTTAAAAAAAAAAAAAAAGGAAATCACCATGTGGCTAATTCAAGGAAAATGAGAGACAACGACGTGGAAAACATTACCTTTGGCTCTTTGGAATAATTTCATTTCAGCCATTCACGTCCCATTGTTAGAGGCTAACGCTGATCCATCCAGTATTACCACTGCTAATCAAACTTCAAAGGTTGCTGTCATTTTTTTTTTTTGACTACTTTTTAATTGTGATAAGGAAATACGCTTCCCCAGCTAAACCCCTCTCCTGCACGTCTGGACAGAGCCCATAAATATGAGGGCTTTTTTTTCTCTCTTCTTTTCTCATTGGCAATTAAAATTAGAATTGGTCACATTTTTCAATGTCAGCCATTTCCCACAGACAGAGATGTGTGTGTGTGTGTGTGTGTGTGGCCCACCGAAAGACATACACACCAAAACACACTCACACACACACACACACACACACACTTTGTGACATATCGTGTCTGTGCCACTGCCAAAATACACTCGTAAGAAACAGAGTTTTTCGGGGAATTTAAACCTCTGCCGAGGTTAAAATACAATTAAAGAAGTAAAAGGTTTACCTGGTCTATCTGGGCTGGTGAGTCACTAACCAGGCTTCCCTATTAGCCGTGTGTCACAGTTAACACAGACTTCCTCTTTAGGGGCCCAGATACAAGCCAAGGAAGGACCTTGACTGACGGCTGACCGCACTGTGCATCACCTCCCATAATATCAGACTCTCTGGGAAGTGCCGTAGTAGACACAAAATAATGACTCAGCACCCAAACAAGCGTGTCGTTCTAAAGAACACCAACATTTACAACACAACAAAGTCTGTCGTGCAGTTAGAGAGGTATACCATGTCTTAAACGTTTGTGTTGGCTCTGTAATTACTTCTATTTTGGAGTTATTATCGTTATAATTATAGTTTAGAAGTTCCACACAAGCGTCTGGACAGAACATTAGCTATGTATGGTTTTAATCACTGCATGCATGTGTTCTGTGTCAGAATGTTGAATAGCGTTTACACATGCTAATGTGTTCAGTAAAATGGGATTTCTTTCTTTCCCCAGATGAGTGCTGAGCACCACAAAGGGAACATGCACAACAACCTTCTGAAGACCTCCTGCTGTCCTTCTCCTGACCAGCTGACACACATCAACTGCACATGCACCGCATTGTATCAAAGTGCTTTCACTTGCCCGTTATTATTTGAGCGTCTATAAGAGTACTTGAGGTTGGACCCGGGTATGTGTCTACTTCTCGTGCCAGAGCACTTTGCACACTGGTCATGTGATCACCCTTTGTGTTGGGAGTATGCAAATGTGAATCCTTTGACCCAATTGGATTCGGACATTGGCGGGCGAGGGTCATCTCTCCCCACGCACACGGCCCATCACGGAGTCCGGCGGCGAGGAGTGAAACAATCAATTAGAGAGCGGGGACGATTAGGGGGCCGTGTTGCTACACGAGCCGGGTCAAGTTCACAACGAGCCCAGTGAGGAGGACCTGCTCCGCAGCACCCTGCAGGACGGAGCGTCGCTGGCGCCCCTCAGGCTGTTCAACTGGACTGACCTCGGCACCAGGCCGCCCTGACTCATGGTGAAATTGATGAGCGTTTTATTTTTGCCTAAAATACTGAAGCGCAGGGCATCATTTTTGCATGTTTACGCTTACAAATGAGATATGTGCTTGGTTCAAACTAAACAACAAAGTCATTTATTTATTTATGTATATACAGTTTAAGTATCATATGGGATCCAATAAAAACAGTCATTGCTCAGACATTTTTGAATGGGTACCGAAAATGTGGCCCATTCATTCAATCAATGGTTGGCATCAATTTTTGTAAGCAAACTCATATGAGGCTGTTTTAAATGATTGTGTCGATCCACTCTTATGTATTGGGTGGTTCTCGGGGCATTTATGGTTTCTGGGTACGGTTTGTGGGTGTTCATAAGCAACTTGAACTATTATGTCACTTTCAAGATCCAATGAATGACACAAGTAGGCTTAATTAGTCGTCGCAAATCGATTGAGTCGGGGACTAAATGTACTGCTGATAAATACTGAAATTATTCTAAGATTTTATCTATATACTAATATTTGATCATGCAACTCAAGTTGTGGGCTGTTGAAGACGCTACATGTACATGCTATTCAACAGGTTGTATGATGGCTTAAACCCATGCAATGACCACAAAATCTTCTATTGTGCTGTCTTCTTAATGTATGGGATTAATAAAGCACTTCCCTTGGTTTATCTGTTTGTTACATCCCTAACTGATCATGGCCATGGGGTAGTATGGACGTGAACATCAAAATAAAACCAGCAGATAGAAACAACAGGACAACGGGACAAACAGGTAGCAAAAATGTTTCATGTGCTCAGTTACACAATGTAATCCACAAAACAAGTGCTTTCTTACTGTATCTGGGACTAATAAAGTGCATCTGATGTGTGAATAGTAAAAGTACTTCCTTATCGTAGCCGTGGATACTGGTGGTCTTGCTCATAGCTGGCGTCCACACGTGGAGAGGATGGAGCTTTTAGTTATAAGCTCTGGAGACCTGGGCCGTGTTCCGATGTCCATGCGTCATAGGAATCAACATAGTACACTATCCGCACTCACTAAATGCACAGATTTTTAGATGTTAGTGTTGTTCCAAATGGTGCACTTACCAGAAGTTACTGTCAGCTGCACTGCTACATCACCCGCCAAACACACGTGAATCCATTATGCCCACTGAGGTCTAGTGCGGTTCAGCCTGGTTCAGCCTGGCTCCGCCTCTTCCGCTATATAGCTAAGATGGCTGCTTTTAGTTGCCGGAGTTGCCGAGTGCGGAAAGTGTACACCGTTGCACACTATGCATATGAACCGTTTTGAGGGCAACATCCGGGTCCTTTTAGTACACTTCTTTTTGCTGCGATCGCAATCGGGACACACTACATACTCAAACTAAGTATAGTGTAGGTAAGGATATGGATATTGGAACATGGCCCTGGACTATGGCAGCCACCATTTTGTGAACCTAATGATATTGGGTGAATTAAATTGTCAACTATAACCCTCGACAATGAGAATTATCATCATCAAAGATGTATCTCAGACAAAAAAAGTGACAATGTTCTTTTTTATAAGCTTTCTCACAATGGTTCAAGGCAGACTTGAACCAACAACCTCAAGGTTGTATGCTCCATGGTCTAGCACTGTGCCACAGGGACATAAGGAATATAGAAGGGCTACTGAGGATACATTTTTAGAAGGAGCTGTCTTCTCGATGTAGATGAAAGTTTGAGTTGCCATAAAATATGGTTTTCCAGAAGTAAACATCAATTCATCACCAAAAATGTTTCTAAAGTTGTGGCAAACTCCACCATGAAAACTGACTTTAGAGAAATGATGTGTACCCCTTTAAAAGCCAGCCAGCATTGGTGGGAGGCCGTGGGGGAGTTGGATTTGGCATGGGTATACCATAGAATCTCCTCTTTCTGACAGCACAAAGGTGAAGAAAATGATGGACAAAATAAAAGAATCCAGAATAAGAGGTGAAGAAAATGAAACAAGAAACCTTAACACTAGCAATAAACCCTGACCCTAACTGGAAACCCTTACCTAACCCTAACAAGACACCCTAACCCTAACAAGACACCCTAACCCTAACAAGACACCCTAACCCTAACAAGACACCCTAACCCTAACAAGGAAACCTACCCTAACCCGTTTTTCAGAAACCTACGGTCCAGTAGTATGACTTTATTGAAATGCAGGGAAATCGTTGAATCCAGTAAGTTCGCCTGCAACAAAACTACCCAGAACCAACATTCTCTAAAGCAATGAACCCACAAGTACATTCCCACTATGCTCATGCAGCCTTTTTGCAGTTCAGAACCGTGGCACGGTAAACACAGGTGTATCTCAACTCAGTAATTACAGGTGTGTTCCATCATGCCAATTGGACAAAATACGCAATTGATGAAACTGGTAATTTTCCAAGTATTTTAAAATAAAACAGGTGATTAGTGTAAAACAAAACACAGTACAAAAATCCCCATACATTGAAGGGTGCAAACAACAGACTAGCTGATAATGTCAGAAGCCACTCTAGTAACATTTCACCATGCAGTTACAACAATGTAACAGAAAGAAAAAGGTGTTCCCCTCATGGCACAAGCTAACATATTACATATTCGTATTGCCTATATTCCCCATGACATTGTGACAGCACTGCTCAAGTCATGGCAAGGGTTGGTGGGAAAGGGTGGAGGTGGGTGGGGGCAGGGGGGGATGAAAAAGGTGGAGGCCTACTGCCTCGGCCTCTGTTCAGCTGCTCATTAGCTTGGTGGAGAAGTGTAAGTGTATCAGACAGATCATTTCTGAGTGTAATTACTGTGGGGTGAAGCCGGGGGTGGGGTGGTGCTGGTGGTGGTGGGCATGGTGACTGACACACTGCTGGCTACTCTTCACCACTCTGTGAGTAATACCGTGTGAGTGAGGGAGTCCCAGCAGTCAGCTCTGCTCCACTCTGCTCTCCACTTCCGCCCTCCACACCGCCTACGCAGTGTCGCGCGCGCGCGTGTGTGTGTGTGTGTGTGTGTGTGTGTGTGTGTGTGTGTGTGTGTGTGTGTGTGTGTGTTTTAACCAGTTTTAAAACAGAGCGAGGGAGGATGTGGACTGACGGGTGCAGGTAGATGCAGCTCCGCTACAGTCGAGCAGCTGTCACTGCAGTGGGTGCATGTCTGCCTGTCTGCCTGTCTGTCAGCCAGTCAGCCAAGTCAGTCAGTCAGTATATTGACTTGATCAGCCTTAGGCACCGTTGCTTGCTTTTAGTGTCTCCGTCAATGAGCTATATATATATATATATATATATATATATATATATATATATATATATATATATATATGGCCTCCTTGTGTGCAGTAAGGGAACCCAACTCATCAGGTCAGTGCTGCACCCTGGCTGCGCAGCAGGCATGTCTATAGTACCTGTTAGGGCCGCTGGCCAATATTATGTACAAAACACATTTGAAACTCAATTGGAACCCACGACTGCATTGACGGTAGTCACAGTACATTAGTAATCAGCAGTCATGCCGATAGGAAGACCAAGCCAGTCGGAGAAGACCAGAGACAAAACAGCATGGGCGTTGCTGTAAAAGTGAGCCAGCTCTGTGCATGTAGAGCTATGCAGTGTGACGGTGTATATTTGGTCATGGAGCGCAGCCGTGTTACCCAGGTGTTTGCCCCCAGCCACAGGAAGCACACATCGGTGACGTGTGTCTGAGTGTGCCGCCGAACACAGCCTGGGGGGCAGAGAGCTGCAGACAAAATAAAGTGACAGAGAGCCAAAGAGGAAGAGAGAGAGAGAAAAAGGAGGAGCCAGGTAATCTTTCAGTCTCTATGTGTGTGTGTGTGGGTGTGTACGTCTGCGTGTCTGCTGCTTCTTTCTATGTCGTGTCTGTGTTTGTGTCTGTGTGCTAACTCTCTCTCTCTCACCTATTTTAGTTAGCTATGGATGAGTAGGGTGTGTGTGTGTGTGTGTGTGTTCTTTATGTGGTTTCACCATACCACACTGACTCCCTAACCCCTCTGCAGTGGGTCACCGGGTTCCACACTAGCTTCCACCATTAGAGTGGCGGGTGGGGGGGGGGGGGGGGGGGGGGGGGGGGGGGGGGGTGGGGGGGTGAGACAGGGAGAGAGAAGGAGAGAGGGAGCGAGGAGACATCAGAGCTGTTGACAGGGATTTATGAGCTGATAGTGTCAGACTGCAAGCATAACAACAGTCTCCCTGTCTCTGCATGTCAGCTCACAGAGAGAGGAAGGGGGAGGGAAGAGAGAGTGAGAGAAAGAGAGAGAGAGGAAGAGAGAGGGGAAAGGGGTGGAGAGAGAGAGAGAGAGAGAGAGAGTGTGAGAATAAGTGGAAAAAAAGTTAGACCAAAATATAGGCGTAAACAGAAGTTTTAAGGTCGACGGGGACGACCACAACGGGAGAGCTGAAGGGAAAGCGCTGCTCCGTCTCTCAGAGGTTGTTGTTTTCTTTGTCTCGCGCCCTCAGAACGTCTCCCTCTGTCTCCCACAGCGTCTCACTCTCCCTTCCCTCCCCTCGACGTCTTGTCTCCTCTGTCCTTGTCCTTTCTGTTCGGTCACTAGATGATGTTGTGTTTTGGTCGTTCTTATGATAGCGTGAGCTGAAACACCTATTGTTCTCCCCTGGCTGACTGTGAGTGGAGGCTTGGGGTTCAGGCCTTCGACTCTGAACGGGACTGTTGTTGTTGCTCACACATGACCACGCTGAGGGCAACAAGGGCCCCATTGATCACAGAACACAATGGCATCGCAGAACGCAGGAACATGTCCGCACGGTGCGTGCATTTTATCACACGTTTCCGAAAACAGCCTATATTGTATTCACAGGCCTGGCGTTGGCCGGCCCCTATTCACAGGCCTGGCGTTGGCCGGCCCCCCCTCAGGAACAACATATCAGTTAAGGCGATTACAAAGAACCGTTAAGTATTGTGTCAGCTCACATGACACAGAGGCCCCATTGATGAAGAGCCTGACTCTGACCTCCGAGACAACACACAGGACAAATTAACATAGAAAACTAATAATGAACATTGATGGCGACAAAAAAGTCAATAAAAGCCTCTATTCTTGTCAGTGCCATACTTTGGATTCACACTGGGGTCGATTATTGTTCAAGGTTATCACGATAACGGATGATTAATAAGGCGGTGTGTGAGAAATGGAGCTGGCGTGTTTGTCACGCACCTGGTTGCTGCTTCTGTTGCAGTTGGTCATGAACTTCCTGCAGCACGGTCTCCACACAGGGCCCATCTGTCAGGCCTGAGGTTTGACAAGATGCACCCCGCCTGTTGAAACTCCCATCACTCACAACACAGATAACTAGCGGTGTGCAGACGGCACGCCCGCCACGCATATTCCAGCCAACTCTTATTCCAATACTTCCCAATGACGTTGATTGATTCGATGGCACACCCCGACGTTAGAGCCTCACTCAGGCGAGGAGAAACCCCCCCAAAGAAATCTCATAAACCCAAGAGGGAGATAAAGACGTGGTGGGTTTCTCCTAGGCGAGCTGGAGAGAGTGCAGAAGGTCTCAGGTAGGCACGGCGTGCTATGCAAATGAACAAAGCAGTTGAGGACACCAATGAAATGAAAAAGTTTTTTTTTTTTTTTTTTTACCATGTCAGCTTCTTTTCACAGTCATATCATTTACCTATTGAACAAAGAGAGCCAAAGAAATGTTTCCGCTGCCCTCAAAAAAAGCCCTCAGCGTGCTAACACACAGCTGGCTAGTGTGCAAGGGCATTTTTGCACGATCCAATCAAATTCAGAAGGATCAAATGACATTTGGTTCCTCCTGTGCCAATTACCGGTTTAACTTGGAACTACATCATATTGTGGTAGATACTTCAAGATACTTCAGTTGGATCACCTTGTGTTTTCACGTCGTCTTCAAAATATTCAAAACCAGGCAAAAGGCTAAGATATTCATGAAGCACAGATGAATAAACAGATAGGTACTTTATTCATCCTGAGGCCAAATTAAGGAAAGGCATTGCATTGCAAAAGCATATGAAAGCATTTGTCTATAGCAGAGTCCCATATGAATGGGGTCTGTAACACTGTCGTATCTGAACACTTACCTAACTAATAACTCAACATACACATTATTAACATACAAGCAATGTAATGCTTTGACTCAAACCAAATTCTATAATGAATGATTCTAACATAAATTGTTTCACAGGAAGAACACACATTGATTTTGTCATCATCTCATAATGGCGTCCAACCTGTACTGTACACTGTCAAGAATCGCAACTGACATAATAACAGTTATTCACAGACACACACACACACCCCACGCACACCGATGCACAAACACACAATGAAGGTTAGTTACTCAGACATTGTGTTCGCTGTGTGTCTTTCACGGCTAATGATACACTGTTAAATTGGTGATTTATCTGACACCGTAACTTTCTGTGTGGAGACATAGATGTTCTGTGTTCTGTGTCATGGTATGTACAGGGCTCAGGGTATCATCAAGATTTATGTATTTGTTATGCTTAATGATAGCTGTTGGTACATTTGGTTTTCTAACCAGATTCTGTTTGCGTTTGAGTGTCTTGTGTGTTGCAGATCTCTGGAGAACGAAGCAGTAGAGGCCTGAAACAAACCAAGTGGAAGATAGTTGTTTTCCATTAATGATTTGAATACAGAAACATAAACAAGATGCAAAACAAAATTGATATCATCAATATGCTCATCTGAGAATCCCCAGTATAATGTTCAACCTCTAGCAGTATCCAAAGAAAGAAATGATTTGAAATCCAGCCAGCTTCAACAAATCAATAAGTCCAGGACCACACTCAAGGAGATTGGCAGAACAACATCAGCGATTACATCAATAAAAAAAAAAGTCTAATGGAATCCTTTCACTTGTTTTCAAAGTTGTCACACAATTTTATTTCATGTCGCCCTGAGTAGACTTCAGCACAATCATGTTCCTGGCTTTTGTCATTAATCTCCTCACCCCACAAACACCTTGCCCATGTTTTCCTCCAGTATGTGTTTACTTCCTCTTCTTTATTTGTGAAGGGTGTGGCTGTCCCATACAAGTGTACAGTATATAAGTATACAAGCTTGAGTTGAACCTTCATTATCGTTGTTACAACATTACGTGTTGTATCGATCGTCTACCTTTGTGGCCTGTATGGGGATGTCTGTTTGTAATAGAAGGAACAATGATGGACATTGTTGGACAGAATGTTTGCCTTACTTTGGAACATTACTCTCAAAAAGGAACAACTTCAACAACGAAACACAAATGCAATTTTTTTAAATTCCAAAATTCCAAAGAAAGAATAAGCAACCAAAAAACACTTTATGTTAACCACCACCTTTGTTGTTGGTATTTGCTACAACAAATCTTAGTTTTTAAGTGCAAAGCATTCATTCAAACACCTTTCTGTGTCTGTGTTCGTGTGGGTCTTTGCCGAGACCTCTAATGTAGAGAACCCCCCACACAGTGTGTGTTTATATCACAGGCGTTTTCAGATAAACAGTAATTGTCTGAATATGCATCTTTTTACATGTAAAAGCACAAAGAGTGTGTGAGGAAATATGCTGACTTTTGTGTAAATATCGCATGCATACAAAAGGCAGCATTCGTTTACTATGACGGCCCACGTTTCTGTGTGTGTGTGTGTGTGCGTGTGTAATTGTGCTTACCCCAGCATCTTGTATCTGTTAAGTGTGTGGATGTGTTTTGCGTGGACAGAGAGTAATGGTCAGTGTGTGTGTTTGTGTGTGTGTGTGTGTGTGTGTGTGTGTGGTTGTGTGTGTGTGTGTGTGTGTGTGGTTGTGTGTGTGAGTGTGTGTGCGTGCGTGCGTGCGTGCCTGTGTGTGTGTGCGTGTGTGCGTGTGTGTGTGTGTGTGTGTGTATGTGTGTGTGTGTGTGCGTGCGTGTCTTGTATATGCCTGCCTTGTCGGTTGCCGTGTTGTGTCTGTGAGTCAAAATATTCCTGGGTTTGCTTGCTGTATCTATTAACTAATAATGAAGGCGATCCAGCCCCCCGGGACCCAGGACAGCATATGTGCTCATGCAATATGTACAAGCTCTGCGGAGAAATAACGTCTAGACCCTGGCACTCTCGCGCCGCGACAATTTACAGTCACCCCTTTCAGTTTCATCATTCAGGCATATAGAATATTCATGAATCGGGGCTCTCGACAATATCCCGCGGATTACTCGCCGTTGATGAGATTATGTTTTTTAGTTTTTAGTTTTTTTTTTTTTTTTTGGTTAAAATACAAGGCTTGGGGGGGCGGGGGGTGGAGGGTGGAAAGAAATACAAAGCGAAAATGTAAAAATAAACATGAGGCGGCCGACGCCGTTCCTGTTGTGGAGACCGGCAGCTGTGCCATGAGTTCCCTCTCTGCAGAGCCAGCGGCTCATAGACGGCTCATTGCAGCCCCCCAGAGCAATTTGAACCACAGCGACGCGCTACAACCCACCAGGGGGCTTCTCTCCCATTGTTGTCCCCCGCCACGCTCAGACCGGCCCCGCCGACTGTAATTCGGGCCGAGCGGGGGCCGAGGGGGTTCCCATGACGATGGCAGCGGAAACAGGAAACGATGATGTGAGGTCTGGGATTGGGAGAGCTCTGACGCCGCTTCTATCGGCCCCCCCGGCTCCCACTTGGTCGGAGGCCCCCCGGTCTGCTCTGATAGCAGGGGCCCCACCGAGCGAGATTTGGCTTTGAGTGTGTATAGATACACACATATCGGTATCGTGTGTGGAGTTCACGTGTTGTTTTTGTTCCGCTATTTACTCTGCCTTGTGTTCTAACTGTTATTCGACATCCGTGACCAAAGAAAACTAAAAAAAACGAACAACACTCACATGTCTGTTCCTGTGATCTGTGAGCGATTAAGAAAAAAAAAGGTTTCAAAAGGCAATGTGTTGCGTGTTAAGTCGGCCATATCTTTAGGTCTTCTGTGATAGCAGAGGAACAGCCCCCCCCCCCCACACACACACACACAGTCTCTATCTCAAAAGCAGACAGCAGTGGTGGTTGGGCCCTCCCAACCGCCTGACACCGCACAGGAAGCATGCAGGCTGAGTTATCTGCTGTGTGAGACGCTGGAGCCCACTGCCACTCTGACGAATAACTGTCACTCACCGCACCTGACTCCTATCTGGCACAGGGGGGGAACAGACAGACACAGAGGCAGAGGAAGAAGATTGAAGAGATTAAAACTAACAAAAAAAAAGTCAATAAAAGTACATTCAACAGAAGAAGTGAGGGGATGAATGAATGAACGAAAAGCCGCAAATAATAAGCAAACACCGAATGATGGAGGAACGTTGAGATGAACTGTGTAGCTTCACGGAGGAAACGAGAGCCAGACCTCCGGGGCCAGAGCAGCGTGATACTGGGAGCAGTGGGGGTCAGAGAGAGCACTGCTGGAGCCACTGGGAGAAACAACAGACCAGTCGCAGCACAAGTGTTTCCTGCACCACCAAAATTAAGTGAACTGTGTGACAACAACAACAACAACAACAACAAAAAACAGGCACGGCACAGAGGAACAAGACAAACTATGTTTGAAAAAGGAACGGCTGTCGCTAAAAATACCAGCCGGGTTAGACCCTATTCAGTGTGTGTGTGTGTGTGTGTGTGTGTGTGTGTGTGTGAGAGAGAGCGTGCTGGCTCCTCTCCCCAACAATGATGAAAGATACAGTCAGTAATCTAAATGGAATAAAGAAATAACAGCCCTGACAGGAACTTATGAGTGAACGTGGCTTGCACACGCACACACACACACACACACACACACACACACACACACAAACACACACACACACACACACACACACACACACACACACACACACACACACACACACACACACACACACACTCTGGAACACTAGCATTTTTCGGGGGGGTTGAATATTGAAAGCTTTATTTTCTTAGTTTTGGAGGCAGGTGGCAGGCAGAATGATGAAACATTTACAGTGCCATCTATCACCCAGCATCCATGAGAGAAAGAACTGGCAGACTTAAATATAGCTCGCTGTGTTTTGGTGCTCATAGAGGCGCAGCAGCAGACAGGAAACAGACTTTTTCTGTTGGAAACTATTTTATTCCATTCAAATGAAGACCTTTGTGCCGATAGAAATATCCCCCAAATAAAAGTCAAGCGGTGGTTGTTTTTTATGAAGGGATTTCTTCGAGGAGGTGAGAGCGTGTTATCGGCGCGCTCCTCTGCGCGGTGGTCATTATTAGCTATCATCCCAAGACAAACAGGCTGGAATCCATTCCAGCAATCTGACAATTCAAATGTTGACATGGATTGATTGGAGGGCGCATAGAGGGTATTCTATGGGGCCAAACTCTGATTCAATTAAAGCGGGCTTTATATGTGAGTGTTTAGTGATTTCTGTAAGTCTCCATGTGTGTTTCAGAGCTCTGGGATTGTAAGGACACGTGTGTTGTATGATGTATAAACCAACTGTAGATGTATATACCTCCACCTTTAATTTGGACGAGTTGATATTAGGCTTTATACAGGTTTTGGGACAACACATCCTAAACAGTATATGAACCATTGAGTCATTAAGGGCACAACAAATTAACAAAACAAATTAACAAAACAAATTAATAAAAACAAATTGAACTTCCTACTTCGTCATACTTATTATTTAAAACACTGTTAAATAATTTGCATTTTTTAACGCTAGTTTAATATAGTGGCACTATAATTCAGTGACATTATTCCCCCCCAAAAAAAACATGAATAATTAAAATGTTCATTCAATGGTGAATCCCACTCAAATTGCATATGGCTCTTGTAACTGGACTGGAAAACAAAAGCCAGCTAATCTAACAGAGAGGGAAGGTCGTGGCTGATGCAATACACTGAAATTTAGGGCGCAATCATGCAAAATAAACCACTTGTCTGAGACCCCCTATTGAGTGTGATTGTGTGTGTGTGTGTGTGTGTGTGTGTGTGTGTGTGTGTGTGTGTGTGTGTGTGTGTGTGTGTGTGTGTGTGTGTGTGTGTGTGTGTGTGTGTGTGTGTGTGTGTTTGTGTGCACGTGTGTGTGTGTGTGTGTGTGTGTGTGCGTGTGTGTGTGTGTGAGCACGTGTGTGTCTCTTCATTGCAGGGTGCCTATTAATGTGAATATTTACTTGTATCAGCTTATCTTATCTTTGAGTGTGTGTGTATGTGTGTGTGTGTGTGTGTGTGTGTGTGTGTGTGTGTGTGTGTGTGCGCGCGCGTGCACTGTGTTCACCTACCACTTACCGACATAAGAAATGGAATGCCTTCTCTGTTGTTAATTCCTGCAGCGCAGCCTGAAGGCAGTTTTCATCAGCAACGCTGCGTTCATCTGCCTATTCTATAGGGGAATGCCGCTCCGTCGGTGACATTTTTGGTCTATGTGAGTCAGGGGGCTCTATTAGGCTCTCGCACACAACGCCGTCTGACAGCCACTTTTATACTTTACAGCCGAACACATAAATTACAACACAGGTTTCCCTTCAGATGTTTGTGTGGAGTCTGGTCCCCACCATGTCTCCCTCCTCTAATGGAATATTTTTCAAAGCCAGCACCCGCCCGCCCACCCTCGTCTCCCTGCCGCTGTGCCCGCTGGCACCCACCTGTCCTGGGCTTTGTGTGAGTTTAAATCAGCGCGTTGGAAAAGCATGGTGATTTAAACTTTGCTTTTTAAAGGGTTTTTTTTTTTGGTCTTTTATCTCTTACCTCTGTCAAAATGCCTTTATGGAATAAAGGCATTGTGTGGATTCACCGCAGAGAGCATTGTGGAAGTGAGGTGAACTTGTAAGACTGGGCGTGGGACATGAAGCTTGTTAAACATGAACTAAGTTTAGATTACGTTTGAATTAGGAGAGAGTAAAGAGCGTAAATCAGGTAATGGTGATATATAGCAATGTGAATAACATGTGTGTCAAGGGGAAAACGTGCTCCTCGACAGAGCAGAGACATTGCACTGTGAGTGTGTGTCACAACAATGTGTTGATGAGCACTGATGAAGTTTGAGTTTAATAATTGAATAATCGCAGTTGTAGAAAAGTGGAAACGCACTTTGTGATTTGAAACCTTGATCTGTCTGTTGTGTGCTATATGCAATTTATGTCAAATAGCTAAAATCAATATTTTAAGAATAGCATACAATTATAGTTTGTTAACAAAGACAATTCACAATTGCTTGGTCAACGTAAATTTTAAAAGCCACTTTAAAATAATACCCACTTAATTTTTAATCATCTTGTTTCTTCCCAGTGAAGCAAATGCTGCAAATTTTAAATAGCAATGATTGTAAACCAGTAAGTAGTCCCAACTAGTTTCACTTGACAACATTTAAGCATACGTATACACATATGTACATCTTTTTTGGAAAGCTCAATTAAGTGTTAATTGAGGAAAGTAATTCAACAGCCAGTTCACATGGCAGCTGGTGAACTGCTGTCTCTCCATGCGGTCTCTTTACTTGGGCCTGCTTTCCTTTGTAGTATGTCACTGTGTGTTATTAAGACTGATTCATCCTCCACCCCCATGGTCATAAAACCTCAGAGAACAAGAGCACCGCTAAAGGATGTCAGGACACACCTGTGAACTTTTGAAGGGAACTGTGCTTTTCATCTACTTTCTATTTCCAAATATAAATTACACACAGAGGGTAAAAGATCTCTTGGAGATTTAGAAATCATTCATAATAGATAGACCACCTGAATGAGTGCCGCAAATGTAAAGTAGTGGAGCAGGAGCTATCAGTGTAACTATCAGAAGAGCTAAGAGAGATGCTAACAGTTAGAGCTAGAAGGAATGTTAGCGATAGGAGTTAAACTACCACTAGATATAGCGAATGCCTCTGCCAAATATTCTACATCCAGGGTCGGCACTCCCAATCTGCCAATGGTTAATTGGTCATCAATCAGTGGAGTCATCAGATAATCAGATCACCACTCAGCACTCCTTGATCTGCTGCTACTTGCTAAATATGGTCCCATGACTACTACTAGCTTTTATCTACATGTGAGGGGGGATATGTACCCCTTTCTGGTCTCAAAACATACTAAAGATCTACTGCCATCAAAGTAAAAATCCCCCCCAAAAAAGCCTTAGTCTTTCTCGATTAGGGCTATATTTTGAGCACCAGCTTCTCTAGCAGATCTTGCAGTCTCATAAGTGATTATATTTAGCCTCTGGAAACCAAGGGTCATTAAGAGAAGCGAGTGAAAGCCAGAAATCCCTTCACAGTGGGGGTTTGTTACATATCTTCATTGTGACTGCTTTTTGCAGTAGGCTACAACCTCTTTTTAATGAGACAATCTATGAGTGAATAACACACTCAAGGTTAGATTGCCCACCACAGCACTCCAGTGGCATGTTGTCAGAAGTTATTAAATACTTTCCTATCTTCATGCAAGGATTTTAATGCACTTTAATGTACTTTTTATGTACTTTGTTACTGAGTCCCTGAACAGCATCAGCTTCATGCCTCTGCTGTGCCACATACTCAGCCCATACCTGCCATTGTTTTCATAGAAAAATACATTCCAGCATATCAGTCAGCAGTGTACATATAAGCTATTTGTTCCATTGGTGTACAGTGAAGGCTTTTTCATTATTAGGGCCATAAGGAAGCAGCATAATGAACATTTGGCTTCTGCTGATGCTTTGGTAATTTCCATGTAATTTTAGAAGAGTATTGCCTAATGCAATACTGTATAAAACCATGTTTATGTATATATATATATGTGTGTGTGTATGTTCCTGTTTACACTGTTTACACTGTTATATCATATATTTGCCACCCCTTTTTATTTTTATTTAGATTTTTTGTATTCATATTTTTATATATTTATATTTATATTTTGCATCCGTGTCTAGCACCGGGGATCGATGGAAACGGCATTTCGGTTTTTGTGTATGTCCTGTACATTCATGAAAACTGACAATAAAGTTTACTTGACTTGACTCACTTGACTTGACCAATTGCTCTGGTTCTTAGCCTCGCTATGATGTGAAATATACAACTAATGGATTTTCAGTCATTCAATTGATTTAGTATTTCCCCAGCCCAGGCCTACCCTAAGCTTCTCAAGCCCCTTGTGACAGACGGGAGGTGGGAACTACCTTGAGTTGCCCCTGAACCTTCACGACTTGATCCGGAGCTACGCCGTCACGCGGTCGTCATCACGGCCCAGCTGGATCTCCATCTCGCTCAGGTGGCCCTCATCCTCCTCCTCCATCCACTTGATCCTCAAAGCGTGCTTCCTCCTCCTGACTTCAGAGTCAGGGTGCTCTGCATGGCGGCGCTCAGCCTCCGGCCTCTGTTCCTCTTGATCTGCTCCACATCTTCTTCCCCCTCTCTTCTCTCTCTCTCTCTCTTCTCGTTCCCTCCTTCATAAGCTGGCGCTCAATCTCTCTCTTGACCTGGTTCCGCTGCGCCTGAACACAGAGAGACCTTGGAACCGTAATGCTCCTTTCTTCAGATCTCATAAGGGATCAGTGGTGCTTCAGTCGGTAGAAGAGGTCCCCATTTGTGGCCCATCTATTAAAGTCTCCCTTTGAAGCCCTCAACGTATGACACAGGAATTATTCAATTGTAAGGGTACGGGAAAATGTTTGGTTTAGTTGTCTGTATTAAATTGGGCATGTTTCTCTAAAATGACAGGATGCAGGATTCCACCATACAGTTTCATTGTTCACAGACATTTGGTCTCTTCTAATATCTACCATTTGTTCAGACAGATCAGAGACCACCTACGAGACCGATTAAAAAGAGGCATGCAAAATGTTATAATTTTCCCCATGAACTTCTTACCACATGGTTGGTTGTTTCTTTTCCTTCTTCTCACCATAACTTGCTGGTTTAGGATCAGCAGAGCAATGTCTTCTCAGGTTGAACAGTGAGGCAGCACTCTGTAGAAGGGACAAGCCAAATATATGCCATTTCATTATTGATAGCTTAGGTCAACATGCATTGCAGTGATTCAATTACTTTCTTTATCATACACAATGTCTATATTGTAATTACAATTTTGCTGGACAGATACAGACAGTGTTGGCTTTATCAACAGTGTATTTTACTGCTAACCTCAAGAGAAACCTCCATCTAAATATCTACAGCAGGGCTGTAACATTACACCACTTTTATTTATCCGCTAATTCAACTAAATATCATTATATTGCTTCTTAATCAAATGTTCATATTTACTGTACATTTCTAGATAGTAATGGTCATTGACATGCTTTATCCCATGCAGTAAATGGTCCTTGTTAAACCAGCCAGTGCCTGGTATCAAAAAGATGCAGTCATAGTTAAGTGAGGAGCCCAACAGTGGAGATTATGAAGATGAAATGAAAAATCCAAAAGGTCACAAACTTGGTTCAGTCACAGAGTTGTGTTCACTGTGGCCAGTGGATCTTTTTTTCATACTTAGGCAACAGGATGATACATTTAGTATTCATGGGATTCAAATAATCAGAAAACCTTTCTAAAGATATTATTTCTAATAACATTTGAGGACTACGGCTTGAAAACACCCTATTACTACAGAATAATTCAGGACTGACATTCCGCATTGATCTGTATGCCATATTTTATAAGGATTTTGAATAATCCGGAAGATCTATACAATGTTTTATTTAACCAGTGTTCTCTGTTATTAATACAAACATTTAATAAGACACAAATGCGAAAATGAAAAATGTATCCATGATTCAAATTGTGATTCATTGTGTACGTCTTACACAATTCATTTGACACATGTGCACGAACTCAATGTAAAATATACAAATTTCAACAGCACAGTTCAGCGGTATGTATCAACAGAATCAATATTCCATCAACGTTAATTTGCTCCTCGTCAAGGTCGCCCAATGGTTAGCCTTCTGCGCATTGATCGCCAGGTACTCCGGCTCCGGTCTCCTGGCTCCCCTCCACCTCAGCCAGGTCTGCTGGGTGGTCTGGGGAGGCGGAGCCCCCGGGGCCTCCCAGCCTCCACGGACCACTCTCCTGCCTCCTGCAGCTGCTGCACAAGCCTCCCACCGGGAGGAGGGCTGCTTGACAATGTACGTGTTGAGGTTGACTCCCGTAAGGAATGATGGGAATTATTTAGACACAACAAAACAAAGACCGTGTGGATATTTAGGCATATTGCTTCTCGCATATCAGCATGCGAGTATGTATGTACTAGTTATAAGGCGACATAGTATTTTTGTATTGATATATAGTATCCTTATATTAAGTGATTTAGTGTTTTCATCACTGATTCTGAGAAATACAAAATGGATCTGTGTTGGTGGGTACTCAAAGATGCAGTGACCATGTCTGTGAATAGCTTGGACTATGTTCTGAATCGCGGCCCAACAGATAACCAAGTAATCCCGGGCCAATGACATTTCGGACCAATGCCATCAACAGTAAACATTTTCAATTACCACTTTGTGGAAACAGAGTCGATGTTGTAGACCGCAACGTTTTAGCAACACACGTATGAAGCGGTGCTGGCTTATGTTAGGAAACAGCCAAGCGTGATTGTTCTCCTTTAATTCTACATTCTACTGACGGATACAGACAGAGCGTGCCCCAAACCCGACTTCCACCCCCTTCGGCCAGAGTGCTGAAAGGTGTCGGTCTTGCACTGGGGGAGGCCCCCCCCCCCAGTGGGACTACCCACTGCTCGGCCTTGGACTTGAATACACTGCATTTCAGCCTTGACCCCCCACTCCCCGTCAGATTGCCCTCTCAGCAGGTGAGTCACCGGGGGAGCAGACTGAACAGTGCGGGCCAAGGCACTTCATTGCACGGAAACCATCCTGGGAAATGAACGTAATTACGTGCATATTTAATCCCGCAAATTAATTAGGGATGCATATATGGTTATTTAAAATGAACATAACACCAACGTAGCCCTCTAGACAGCCCTACACAGTTGGCACACCGGGTAATAGTTAAGGAACTAATTAAATAAAATTGCGTAACACGACATGCGAGTAGACATATGGGACGCCATCCTGTTTTGATCGGTTTTTGTTGTTTCGTTTTTCAGGCAAAATAAAATAAACATGGTGCACATCCTCCTCTATGCTCCTCTTGGGTTCCTCTCCGCCTGCTGAGAGTAAACACTCTTCTCTCTGTTCTCGCTGACAACCAGACCCCCCCCCCCCACCACCCCACCGCACCCCACCCCCCCACCACCAAACCCCTTTCGAAAAAAGTTGAACCATGTGCTGCGATGTTTCAAGTTGATGGTGCGCAGCCAGCATTCCCAGCTTCAAACCCCAGAGCTGCTGTTCAATATTCCAGCAGCCTTGTGCAGTCTGCCGCCTGACCCCTCTCTGTGTGTCCGGGTCACTCCGCTGCCGAGATGCCCCCCCTCCGTCTTGGCCTTGGGGTGGGCTCGTCCTGGTGGGCGCCTTCAAGTTTTCCTCCGGAAGCCCCCGATGATAACAAATAATCCATGCCATATTCAAATCTGACGTGTACGGACATATCGATCACCGCCAGAGGTCGATGGCACCGGGGGAGGGAAAATAACCACCGGATAAAAAACTTTGGCTGCTACAGATTCACTTTCTGTGCTTTTCAAATGCCACGGAATGCACTTTCCCTGGTATCCTTGAGAGTGTCCTGTTTATGTGGTGCCTCTTACCTTGTTTTGCCTCCCATCTTATTAATATTCATGCATATTATATATTATTCTGCATGCTTTGCTTCTCTCCCCGATGTTGCATACCAACCGCCTCAACATCCCTCTCCTGTTGTTTTAGGTCCTTATCTGGTTTTCCATTGACTAGTTAACTCACATCCTGGATGTTTATGTCACATACTAGTGAGTAACCTTTACCAGAAATTGGTACACCATCAATTGGAGGTCTAATGGTATTTATATATAAAGAAGGCTCCATCTCTTGTTTCTATACTGTAGTCCTTGAAGTAAGTGCTTTGCTTATTTCAGGAATGTGTTAGTCCTGTATGTCTCTCGCACACATTTTGGTTTATATCTTCATTGTTGAATGCACTTACTGTAAGTCGCTTTAGACAAAAGCATCTGCTAAATAAATGTAATGCCTGGAGATATGCTCATCATTATCGTGCATTTGGTGATGGCTGAATCCTGATAGGCAGATATAAGATGAAACATTTATCAAAAGCAATTTAGCATGTCAAAGGACAAACATATTTCCAATTGCTAGCACATAACTAAAACAATAACCCAGCTCCAGCCTGCTCATGCTGGAAACCTGGGTCTGACTGCTGCATGCTTCATCCTCTCTGTTGAGCTGTAGGTCAGCCCGGCAACGCCTTCCGCGGCTCAAACACCGCCAAACAGCAACTCACAAAGTTGACACTGGCCGTTCTTGGCGGAGGGCTCAGCAGCATTGATCTTTCCCTCAACCGTCAGTCTCTCATCTCTTTGAGCGCCCCTCGGAGCTGGATCTCTCTCTCTCCTCCTAACGAGACCCCCCCCCCTGTCCACCTCTCTACCCCTGCCTCTTCTGAGGATCTCACTCGCCTTGCAGGAAGAGGCTGGTGCTATTGAACTGTTGGCAGGGCCCCTCAGCGGCCCGTGGCGGCTCAATACTTTGAGGTGGGGTTGGTTTATAAATCACAAGTATTAAGTGTAATCAAAACCTCCAACCTGCAGCCTGGTCACCACTTCAATATTTTATCATGCTGGGGGAAATTATTTATCGGCAACAAACTACCCAGCCGTGTACACGCTGAGTAGTGAGCGGAGCTGTTGCTTGACATTCCCAAGCAGTACACTCTGAAAATGAATACATTAAATTAAGATCTGTTGACCTTGGTGTCTGTGGTTGGTATTGATATATTGAGATAGCCCTATCGCGGGAGGTCAGAAATAATTACACCTGAAAATGAATACAAAATGATTGGGTCTCTAATTGGAGTAAGTAGAACGTCACACATGGATGGTATTTGATGTTACTTTCACACTTTGGTTGAGACTCTTCATTTGTACATCAGCTGGTGATAAACTCCACAGTGTCATTGGTGTGTTTGGTGACGGCTGATCATTTGGTAATCATGATCGGCAGATAGAAGGGGCGAGATGGATAGAAGAACAATAAAGTATGTCAAAGGATAAACATAATTCGGCTGCGGATATGCAAGGAGACGTGAAGAAGGACTAAAACGCTACATATCAAATTTGAAACACGCCCAACACAGAAGATTCACCAGCAAGGAGAGCCGTCATTAATCTTCTCCTGCAAGCATAATTTACTATGAGCATCCTGAATGCCATCCGTTTTAACAACACTGTATGTTTTCCAATGGAAGTACAGAGTGAGGTTTTGTTTCCTAATTCTGACAAGTGAGCGATGTCAACCACAACGAAACATGGATTACTGTCACCACCGGTGTTCTTCCACAGGAAACCGAGCACATAGAAAACACAATGCGACAAAAAAAAAAACAGAATTCAGACCAATTGATTCTCAATTGTTCTTACAACTATCTGTCTTTTTCAAGCGCCAGCACATTCTACTGCATGGGATAATGTTTGAATTGTAGATTCACGCAAACCCATTTTCAATGTCATCAAAGTTAAAGTACCAGAACAGTCATTCAACAACAGGTAGACAGGATTGATGTGTTTTTCACACACAGTAACACACAGTAAAAAAAACAAAAAAAACAGCCTTTGCTTGGAGGCATTCTCTCTACACTGATTGAGAATGCCAGGATCTATGAACACTTAACTCTCCTAAATACCCCCCTTCAACCCACACACCCCTCTATCCATACCAGTACCCTTTAACTCCCTCGGCCCCGGCTTTCCCACCCTCGCACTTCACTTATCCTTGGCGTACACCTCGTCAGGATCAGCCGCGATATGTAGGCGGATTTGGCTTCAAAAGAGTCATAGTGGTTTAGTTTGAGCCCCAATCCTCTCCTTCGCAGGCTTATGCAGGTAGAGTGCCGCAGGGCCACAGGCCTTTTGTCTCAGCTGTGCCTCTCTTTTATTTTTTTTAAATAACCTTTATTGTACACATTAGAAGAGACATAATCTCGGCCCTACAATGTTATAGCAGAAGTTCTGGGGGGGATGGCACAGAGCCTGGTGCCGGAAACCCAAAACTGCAATGGGGGGGAGTTACGCCTTGTTGCCTGTTTCGTTACGGAGATGTTCGTCTGATGAAGACTAATTTGTGAGAGTGGATGATGCTTTTAGAAGGGGATTATTAAGTTATTTTTATTATATGTATTTTTACAATCGCCATTCTACACAGTGTTTGCTTGAAACCTTTACAGGCACTTTCTTTTTTTTAATTCATTTTTGCTAGTCGAGTTTGTTTGCCAATTAAGCTCTACAGTTCCCCGACTCCAGCAATGTGTTTAGACAAAACAAAAATGAAGTGTTGAGCTCAACTTCAGTCAGACATAATATGTAATACTAACCTACGGTCGGATCTGACAGACCACAGGAGTTGCCGCTATGGACAAGATAAAATGCCGCTATCGAAGCGTTTGTATAAATGATATAGTTTGTATTTACATGGCTGTGCTCCACTCTTATAACCCACCATCCAGTATTTTGGCTGTGAATCAGTGTTGACTTCAAATGACATTAGAGTTACTGCAGACCATACGCTGGTCTCCAGTGGTGGTTAGGGAAAATCAAATCCCCTTCCGCTGAGGAAATTGGTTTGAGGGGAGGCAATGCTAGACTGAAGATGGAAACGGAACAACGATAACAATTGCTGACAACAATAGTTGTCAACAAGAGTTGACAATGTTGTCTGGTATCATGCTACCCTGTTCTATCATAATCATTGCAATTACTACAATCACTTACCATTATTCCTTTAAGGAAATCCAGTGTTCATCAGATGCTTCAGATGGTCAAACATTCATTCACTTGATCTTTTAAGCATAAATATCCTATTTAATGGAAAATAAAGGTTTAATGTACAGGTCTGTGTAAGACAATGCTGCCTGTACACATGAATGCAGGCCGGTAACCTGCATACATATTCTGGGTTCATGGTGAGTGCACTTGCCATGGAGATGGTAAGTGCCTGCTCAGGTCTAGCAGGAGTCCATCACAGCTGCTCTCTGAAGTAGAGACTCTGGCATCGCTGCTGTTCAAAACACCGGCTGCCATCAATTGTCTTGTGACAGAGCCGTATATACAGCACATATAGAGCCCGGGAAGCCATCACCACCTTTTACATTTCTGTCACTCATCTTCAACCTCTAATTTCTACCAAGCCATAGAAGTACAAAAGAGCTGTATTGAGAAAATTAATGTCCATCATTATATGTAGATGTTATATAGTAGTTATTACCAAAAAGGAAACATCTAGCACGCCTTTTCTTAAGCCAGTCTATGCTTCTAAACACAATATGAAAGCAGCATTTCATATGTTCTGATGCTACAAAGGGATTTCACTTGTCATTCATTCAAACTGTAATTATCCCGTTTTTTCCCCTATCGGGAGTAGAATGTGTAGGAAGAGAATCATTATGTGAACCATCAGCTAGGTCCCATTTTTGTGTTAATGAGCTAAATGTTCGTAATCAAACTCACTGCTGGCATGTTGACTCATGTATTTGACACAAAAGTATCTATATCTATATGTTTTTCATTTGTTATGATGATGTATGATGAGGTGATTATACCAGCAAATTATAGTCCTTGATCTTGTTTTTTGGTATGCATATGTACACATTTCAATTATGTTTTTATCCTTTGATTCGAAGATAATGTGGTTGAACTCGACACCTACGGCACAATACCTTCTACCATGACCGTGTTTCAGAAAATAACCCGCCCACCCACCAACACCACCACAACCACTATCACCAGCACCAGCACTACCACCACCACCACCAGCACCAGCACCACCACCACCACCACCACCCTCCTCCACCACCTCAACAACGGGTCTGTCGAGAACACCGCTTCAGTACACGCACAACGTGGCCTTGCCTTTCTCTGTTTGCATGCCTGCATTAGAAATGTTTGCAGTTTGCAATAAAGGGATAATGCGGTCTTATACACATCACATTTGCAAGTGAATTGCGGTGGGCCCGTATCGCCGATGGTAATCACAAACGCATTGTGCTACGAGGGGAAGGAATGGCTGCTCCAATATCTGGTGTGATTGCGTTGAACGTTATCTGATGGGGGGGCCGATGGAAAACAGAGGCATATGTAAACCGAATGCCATGCTGGTTGGCCATATGGGCAGAAAAGACGCACAGGCATATGAAACAGCAGGGCTAAATTATTTGAAATTATAGGCCAAGCACCGCTCGGTTCTTCCAATGATAAATACATGCGACAGGCATATGGCAAGGGGGAATGAGCTAAATATATATTAAAAGGGGGGGAAATACGGTATAAATTGTGTATAAGAGAATGCAGGCGCTGTCCCTCGTAACATCAATGAACGTCATATCAGTCGCGGCCCCTATCTGTCTCATTTGATTTATCTCAGTCTCATCTCACCCAAACATCCATTTCATATTTCATTCTTATCTCAAAATTGCCTCAGCCCATTATCTCTTCCCTTTCCCCCGTTTATTTTTCTTACCGCCGTTCAGTTTCTTTTCTATCTTTTTTTTTTTTTTTAAGTCTGGGTCCATATTATTTCTCTTGTGTTTACATCGCCGCTCCTTCTTCATACTTACTACTTAAGTACAGAAACTCTCTCAAACTACCCACTCTCTTTCACTCTCTGTGTTATCTCTAAGCATTTTGTTCTGTATTCTCATAGCTACACTGGGGGTGTGGGTGGGGGGGGTATAATGACATCACATAAATCAACAAACAATATAACTATATATCCCTGCACTGCATGTATGTATCATCTGCTGGTGAAGGCGCCCATTTGTTTCCTCCATAATCTCACTTGCTGTAGTTCTTCCACTGAACCCTGCTCATTCATTCTTTCTACTTGAAAGGCTTTTGCCCAATATGTCCACATTAGAAATAATAAGAAAGAGAGCAAGGTCTGTCAATTCCATCTTCATGTGAGAAACATCTTTCTCTCCACTTGCGTGAGGAACTGGAAGGAGTTATAGAATGCAGTGTGGAAGAGAATGAAGGTTTGACTAAAGCCCTTAAGCAGAGACTGCAACCTTCTTTGGTTTACAGACCACAAAAAAGAGAGTTAAGAGTTAATACAACAGTTATTATAACTTGCAAAATATCCCCATCGCCATTGTGTTTTCACAATGGCGATGGGGATTGTGAATTCTTAGAGATTATACAATGTATAGATTTTTGGTGAACAATTGGTTTTGTAACTTCTGCCACTGTATGTGCTTATATACAGTATATAGGAATTGTGTTAGATTGTGTGTTTGCATTTGTGTGTATGCATGCACACAAATGCAAACACAGATACAAACTCAGACACAAACACACACACACACACACACACACCTACACACACACAATCTTAGATGTGACAACGCAATCAAGCACTGGCTCAGTCAACACATAGAATGGATTTCAGGAATGAAGCAAAGCAAAAAATGGCCGACATGGAGGTAAGAAGGAAAAAGGAGAGGAGAGGAAATAACAATCTGGTGAGATAGACATAAAATGAGAGAGAGATGAGCAAGAATTGCAGCTGGCAATGGAAAGGTTTATCTAAATGATATGGTTGGAAGCTGGTACAGAGAGATACCAAGGCTGAATCCCTCCCTCGATGTGTTCTCGTTCTCCCACCTCCCTCCCTGCCGGTTCCTCTCGATCTCTCTCTCGCTCCCTCTTTCTCTCCCATCGCATCTGTTTTGACCCAGTAAACTTCATAGTGAACCCGAATGGCAGCCTCTGATTCGCTGCATGTGTGTGCGTAGGCGTCACATGGCCAATCACACGCCCCTCTTTTTCGGACCCGCCTTTAAGAATACAAATGTGTTTTATTTGGGTGGGTAGGGCGGGGGGGGGGGGGGGGGGGGGGGAGGATTCAGACTTCCCCGTCCGAGTGATGTAAGGACCGTGTCTTTATTTTCTCAGCTCTGTATTCATCTTTAACACCCCCCCTCCCCCGTCGCCCCCCTCTCCTCCTCCCTCTCCCCGCCCTGTCTCGCCTGTATCTTTTAATCCCATGAGCCCAGTTCAGTTCTCCTCTTTTCACATTTTACTCTCGCTTTTCCACTCAGAGAAAAATACCTACCTACCTTCCTGATTGTATGCTCTCTCTCTCTCTCTCTCTCTCTCTCTCTCTCTCTCTCTCTCTCTCTCTCTCTCTCTCTCTCTCTCTCTCTCTCTCTCTCTCTCTCTCTCTCTCTCTCTCTCTCTCTCTCTCTCTCTCTCTCTCATTCTCAGGAGGTTACCAGCCAAGACAACAAAACAAAGAAAGAAACTAAAAATAACACTGATGACAACTTGACGTTATGAACACCTTTGAGTCACACTTCATCTCTCTCCTCTCAGCTGCCAAACATGTCTAATATGTAGGCTAGGTTTAGTGTGGGTCTAGAGTGGCTTGCGATCTCCCTCCTCTGCCTATCTATTTAGTTGTTTCTCCTTTTCTCTGGAAGGGACAGAGAATTGCCATCACTGCAGTATTGCTGACTATTGCTGACATATTTCTCTATTGCTCTTTTACAGTTTGAATCTCTTTGTTTATGTAATGCCTATGGACACACACACACACACACACAAGCTCACACAAACACAAGACACACACAGGAACACCCAGGAAAGCTGTGGAATCGGACCAACAACCATTCTTGTGTACAGCTGACCTGATCTGACTCCTGAGCTGCCACCACCACAACCTAAACTGCAGTGTTTTTGTTTGTTACAAAGACAATTCACCCCACAATTTTGTTCTGTGTGCTTATTCTCTTCCTTCACCAGCCCTGCAGAGAGCAAACTTCAGTTGGATTCAATTCAACGTTGTAGAGATTGTGTTTCCATGCATAAGAAGTCCAATTAGTACAACTTTAACACTTGCTCTTTCATTTCCCTAGGTATTATTGAGATGATTTCATTGCGTGCGTCTTTTTTGAGTTACGCTGAATAAACACACCTCTCCTGGTGCTGTTCTGGAGGTCATCGCACCATTGAGGCTAATTGCTGGATGGCCTGATGTTGTTAGCAAAGTGAAGCGAAACCGTCATGGGAAGCAGATCTTTATTTACTGCCTGCTGTCCACTACAGCCACAGAACAGCCAAACAACGAGCTCAGCTCACACTTGCAGCCAAACCACCCCCTTACCCCACAAGTCTTTCACTCCTCTTTCACTCCCTCCCTTCTTTCTTTCCTCTGTCACTCCCTCCCTTCTTTCTTTCCTCATTCTCATATCACCTCCCTCTTGTTTTCCCTTTCCTACAAACCCTCCCATGTTTTGTTTTTGCGGCTTGCCTGGGTGTATACCTTCTCCATTCCCGTTGTGTGTTTCCTGCCATTTTCCCATGCTGTCATGGACACAGCTGCTCTGACCTTATGGGACCCCTGCACTCAGGTCTCCTCTCCGCACCCCGCAGCCCTCCAGCTTCTATCACACAGTGATTGCAGAGACACTTCAGTAGCTCCACGCTTACGCAAGGCAACAGCATAGAAAGAAGAGAAAAAAAAAAAACCCTCTTCGTCTATTTTTATCTTTAATGTCTGTTTTTCCTCCTTTCATTACCCATGTGACATCTTTATTGCACTCTACATCCTTTCCCAGATGCTTCCAGTATAGTCTCCTCTTGACCCTTGGGTGCCATTGCTGTACACTACTTCTTTCTTCGCAGCAAGTCTCCTCAGAGAGCAGAACATTAAAATACCTGGCTTGCAGGAAAGCCCCTGGACCCTTAATGCTACTTAATTCGACAGGTCCTAACAACCGCTGGCTTTCTCTCAAAACGTTATCTTATACACCAGGCTAATGGCAGTGGCCGGGGGACGCTTTTTTTTATGAGTTTGTTTTGAGTTCAGATGCTATCTGTCTTTATTTTCCTGTACTTTTGAGCAGTTAAACGGCGGGCCAACGAAACCGATCTGAATCTTGTAAATGAGGCTTGCAGCTGCAGCTGCTGACGCGACCGGTCAGCCGGTTGGAGAGCTGCAGCCGGGGACGGTTTTGGGGGTTTTGGGTGAAAGCTGCAAAGGCCTCAGTGCCTCACGGTATTGTCTTGCGTCGGCGTGGAAGCGCGGCGCTTGGGACGCAGTGCGCACACAGTAGCATGACTGACTCATTTGAATCCGAAAGAAAGGCCGCCTGTGCATGACGAATCCGGAACAGTGTTGTGCTGGTTTGCTAGCAAAGCACTTTGCTGTGTTCGCTCTGCACACCCTGTCTTGGCAATTGGGAAAGGTACAGCTGATTGCATCGGAAAAGTCAGCCAGCCAACACAATTCAAATACCATCAAACTTTTCCTATTTCAGTAATGACACTTGTGCCTGCCGGAAAATGCCTAAGTACTGTGTTGCTCTGAAGCAAAAGTGTCTGCTCACGAAAATGCCAAATCAAGTCGGCCATGCAATCATTACAATCAAACATCACAATTTGATTGAAAGGTCAGTGTAAAGCATTGTAATGCATAAAACACACATCATAATGCATCCTTGCCAAAGAAACATGTGCACTGGGAATCTCCCCCTCTTTCCACTCATCCGGACGATGTGATTCCTGAGTGAGGTCATCGGCCAGCGCCTCGGAGCGTCCGCCCCCACGGAAACCCGCCTCTCCACAGAGCAGCGGAGAGCAGCTATGTGATCCCGACTCCGGGCGATGAAGGATAACATTCATAACACTGGGTGACTGACGTCAGCACCGCTGGCCTCTTAACACGCAGAGCGCAGGGTGTCTCTCGCAACAACACAGCTTCTTGTGCCTTGGCCTCAAAGACAGCTCACTACCCTGCTGCAGAGGCGCACGCCAGGGAAGCACATGACCGTGGGAGACTGATTGACTCATGACAGACTGACGCACAGGGAAAGGCAAGATCTACAGTGTACGGTTGCATGACGAGTACATGGAGTACACAGGATAAATGGCGATGATGGTTTGATCCCCCATTGCACTTTAAGGTTTTTTTCATGAAGAAATGAAAGCACAACCATTAATCACATACAGAAAACGGCAAGGGTATCCAGGCTGATGGACAGTTGGACTGACGGGACAGATAGACAGACAATCTGATGGACAGATAGACAGACAGAAAGCGACATCGAACATATTGTTGGTTTTGTCAACTTGTAGTTTTGGTCAAACTAAGGTCTGGCTTGCAGCTCAGTAACTTCGGAAAAACATGGGAATGGGGTCGGATTCACTTCAGTCAGAAATGTGCACTCTCTTCACACAGCTTACGAATGACAACACATTAGGTTGAGTCAAGGCTGTGTGATAACTGTGACTCTGGGCCTTTCAAAAGTCATGGATTTAATGTAAGACTATTTTGCACCATATTGCTGGATGTATTGATCTTTTTGACTGACTGCAA
>JAXIVH010000710.1:2500-10000 GCA_036785325.1 Urophycis tenuis | reverse complement strand
TGAGGAAGTTATAAGTTATGCTGATCAGTGAATCGGTGAGTTTCACGCTGCTGTGGGATTTAGGGTGTGGGGTGGGGGGGGGGGGGGGGGATGTTTTTGTCTCTGTTTTATTTTAGTTTAGTTTTTTTTGTGCATTTGTTTAACTGTATTTTTCTGTTATCATGTATGTGCTACTGCTATAATTCACAGTGCTAAACCCTGACAGGTGCTTTATTCCCTCTCTCTGACACTGAGTTGCTGGATGGGGTGGCGGGGGCATTCATAGAGACAACATATCCACGTACACCATCACTCCCATGATGGCTGTAGTCTCCTTATCTGCACCAAGTGGTGCTATTAGATTCATTAGTTGGAATGTTAAAGGCCTGAACTCTCCCGTTAAGCACAACAATTAACCATCTTGAGTCCTTCAATAAATAGCAAAAATAGCCTTTTTAAGAGAGACCCACGTTAAACCATTAGATCACGTAAAACTTTGCAGAGGTTGGGTGGGCCAACTTTTCCACTCCTCTTTCTCCAGTAAGGCCCATGGGGTGGCAATTCTCATTCAGAAATCTTTTCCTTTCTAAGTGTCCGCTGTCATTTCAGACCCTAATGGGTGTTTTATAATTATTACAGGCAAAATTTGAAGCAGTAATTTGGTGTTGGCAAATGTGTATGGCCCAAATTGGGATAATTAAAACTTTTTTAAGCAGTTTTTTTTCTCTTTTCCTGACCTAAACTCTCATCAACTTATCCTTAGTGGTGACTTTAACTGCTGTCTCGATCCCTCGCTTGATCGTTCATCTCACAGGCCCTGTGTTCCATCTAAATCATCTAAAGCTCATCCAGCTCTTCATCGCCCAATACACAGTCTCAGACGCCTGGTGCTTTTTTAACCCTTTTTTTTAACCAAGCAGTTCTCCGTTCTTCTCTCCTTTCCATGGCACATTCTCAGAAGTTGATTTATTTCTCATTGATAATAAACTCCTCACCTCTGTTACATCATATCATATCCCTACAATCACATTGTTATTTCAGACCATGCAACCGTTGATGTCTCCCTCCAAGGTAGATCTCTCCACTGCTCTCCGTGCTGCCTTAATTTATTGTTACTTTCTGACACCTTTATTAGGACAATTAGCAGTCATATTGATCTTTTCACATCTACCGATGTTAATCCACATGTGTCTGCATCAGCTATATGGGAGTCATGTCAAGCTTACTTAAGAGGAGAAATAATATCCTACTCAGCCAATCAGAAAAAGATTGCTCAGGAAAATAAGGTCTCTCTCTCTCTCTCTCTCTCTCTCTCTCTCTCTCCAATGATATATCAGTGCTGCAGTCAAAGTGTGTGGACATTCCTGATGCTGATCTTTTCAAAGAGTTGTTCACAAAGAAGTCAGATTATGACATCCTGGTCTCCAATGAGACAGCAGAGTCACTGTTAAAAACATGCCACCATTATTAGAGTTTGAGTTTGGGGACAAACCAAAATGCTTGCCCACCAAACCAGGCAGTCCTCCTCATCAACGCACACCAACACAGATATTGGAATTACAATTAACCCTCAAACCATGGAAAATCAGTTCAGACTTTTATCCTTCATTATACACCTCTAGGAGCCCAAATAACAAAACACAGTACAAACACTTTTTGAATTCCTTAGATATCCCTTCTATCAACCCTGAAGTGGCATCAAGTCTGGACGCACCATTAACAATAAATTAACTTAGGAATGCTTTAATGTTGAGGCAGAGTGGCAAATGCCCTGACCCTGATGGCTCCCCTGCCGAATTTTTCAAAACATTTACAGATACACTGTCCCCACTATTACTGAACATGTAATAATGAATAGATCGCTGCATATTGGCTTACTCTCCACTGTCTTGATCCACTATCTGTCTCTGTGCAGATGTTAGCTAAAATGCCGGCGACTGGAGTGCATTCACCCACAACCTCTGATGCCCCAGAGCTGGTCATTTCAATGGATGCCGAAAAGGCATTTGATCGTGTGGAGTGGCCATACCTGCTTTACACATTGAAGCGTTTTGGCTTTGGCAATAAGTTTATATCATGGATTAAGCTTTTCTATACATCCCCTCTTAAGATAAGATAATATAAGATATTCCTTTATTAATCCCCCTTAGGAGAAATTCACAGTGACCAGCAGTACAAGGTGATAGAGGAGTGCAATAGGAGACCTGAATTGTGTCTTGCTTGTGTCTGCACACATAATGACTACTCTGACTATTTCTCCCTTGAACGGGTACCTGACTGGACTGCCTACTCTCTCCATTACTTTTTGTTTGCCATTGAACCTCTAGCAGTAGCCCTCAGGTCCAGTCGGATGCTGGGCATCTCAAGAGGTGGTATAGAACATAAAGTATCCCTGTACGCCGATGACCTCTTGGTCTTTCTTTCCCAGACAGACAAATCTACCCCCGTAGTACTAAAAGTGTTGAAAGAATTTGGTCATATCTCAGGTTATAAACAAAATCTTAATAAAAGCGAACATTTGCCAGTCAATGCTGCGGCTGTCTCTCTTACCCCTGTCTCTCGCTGGTCGGATGAATTGCAGCAAAATGAATGTACTGCATAAGTACTTATGTATTTTCCACTGTATACCTATTTACCTCCCTAAATCATTTTTCCACTCACTTGATAGCTCAATCTCACAATTAATTTGGAACGAAAGCACCCCTAGGCTCAAAAAATACATTCTACAAAAACCAAAGGAGTTGGGCGGCTTAGCTCTACCCAACATCTTGCTCTACCATTGGGCTGCAAACATCAGAACAATATTGCACTGGTGCCGCAGCAATAGCCAATCTCAGCCATGGCTTCAGATTGAGGCCTCATGTGGTCCCTCTTCTCTGATGTCTCTGTTGTGCCTCCCTCTTACTTCGTCACCGACTGCACACTCCAGCAGTGTCGTAGTAGAAACCTGCCTTAGAATCTGAAATCAGTTCAGGCAGCACTTTGGACTACAGTTGATACCTGTCTTGCCCCAGTACATTCTAACCCTTTGTTCACTATGTCAGTTATTGACAAGGCTTTTTCGACCTGGAAAGACCTGGGGATTGTGGGGACAACCTCCAATGCTCTACACAATGCGTGGTCTGCAGAGCTTGGTGAGGATATAGGTTCTGCGGCCTGGGAGCATGCTCTGAGTTGGGTCTCCTCATCGTCTATCTGTGTGTGCCATGGAGTCTTACAATGCAAAGTGATTCACAGAGTTCACTGGGCTGAAAGTAAACTTGCTCGTAACTACCCTGGCATTGATCCAAACTGTAACAAATATCACCAAGGACCAGCCAATCTCAGTCACATGTTCTGGTCTTGCCCCACCCTTGCCCCTTTCTGAACATGCGTTTTTGACTTCTTCTCAGCCGTCACATCTGCCAACATCCAAGCCTCACCATTACTTGCCCTGTTTGGTGTCCTGCCCACGTTCCATGCTGTTGCGATGGAAATGCCCTAGCCCCCCCCTCCCACTCTCAATGGATAAAGGATGCTCTTCATTTTATTAGATTGGAGAAAATAGGCAAATTCTTCCTTTGTTTCTTAGAACAAAAATTCTATAAAATATGGCAACCCGTTTTAGATCATGTCAGATCTGTCCAGATAGACACTAACCTTAACTTCTAGACAGCCTTGCCAATGCCCACAGGCCAGCACCTTTTCACATAATTACATTCCCACAATAAGCAATATCTATCTATCTATCTATCTATCTATCTATCTATCTATCTATCTATCTATCTATCTATCTATCTATCTATCTATCTATCTTGTTGTTGTTGTTATAATTTGTTTTTTGTATGTGTGAGCATGGATGACATGCATGTAGGTAGGTCCATGTACAGGCTGTGTTCAGACATAGTTAGTACTGGTTGTCCACTGCCATCACTGCTTGTATCCATTGCACCGTATCTCATCGTTACTTCTCCGGAAGGGGGGGAGGGGGGTGGGGTTATAGGTCTCTTTGTCAGCACCTTGTTCCACAGAGTCTTTGTATTAATTTCACTTCAAGTATGAGGTCTGTTATACGTGTTATGTTCAAATTCCATTAATAAATCATAAATAAAAAAATATATATAAAAGAAAAAAATAGTAATAAAATAATAAGCAGTAGAGGGCAATATTTTAAAACTAAACAACCCCCCCCCCCCCCCCCACAACCATATTTTCACAGCGCATCTCACTCACTAACAACTGATGGCTGGCTCTGCCAAATGACCCTCTGATAACAGTGCTTGAATGTGGCCTACGGAGCCTTTGAATGAGCTGACCCCCTGTATTTGAATATAACCATATACCCTGCTTGAACTTATTACGTGACCGGGTAGACAAAACATCTATTGATTTTCTTTTTGAAACTACTACTTCACCGTGTTGTGCGTCTGCCGGCAGAAAGCAACGCCGCTATGGTAACTTGCACATAACTCTCACCAAACAACCAATTAGACCCCGGCGAATCAATCTGTGGTGATCACAGCGCCCGGTCGTTAGTTACATCTCATAGGTTGCTCACCACAGAGCCTCCTTAACTCTCCAGTCTATCGAATCGCTGGCCCAGGGGTCTCTCAGACACTTGTATCTTCTTGTCTCTTGCTAATCTTTTCCCTTTTTCACCCCCCCCCCCCCCCTCTCATCCTGTTTCCTCTTTAATCATTCCCTGGCGGAGTCTCTTCCCATTTCCATCCCTTCTCTTCTTGTTTAATGGGGTCGCTTATCAATTCTTGATTTCTTATCTCTTCTGCGGGCAACTTCTTCGTCTCTCTCTGTAATGTTCTCTCCCTCTTCGCTACTCTGTGCTGCCGTTGTCCCGTTCCTCTTATCTCCAGTCCACTCCTCTGCAATCACCTCATCTCTCCATTTCTCTCTTTTCTTTCCTCTTCATCTCTCATCTTCTCTCCATTCTTCTCCTCCCCATCTCCTCTTCATTCCTCTGTTCATCTCTCCTCTCATCTCATCTCCTCTCCACTTCATTCCTCTCCTCATCTCTCATCTCCTCTCCGCTTGTCCCATCTCTCCTCTCCTCTCCACTTCATTCCTCTCATCATCTCTCCTCTCATCTCCTCCCCTTCTCCTCTGTATACATAGTCTTTACTCCCTCCGCTAGTTCCTCTGTGGTCCTCTTAACCTGTGGTCATCCTCGTTTCCTCTCTCCTCCTCTGTGGCTCCATCCCCTGATCTCTCGGTACCGAGGTTGTCTTGCAATCGAGCGATAACCGGCTGTGCACTCCCACCTCAGCTTAATGTTATTAGCTCCAATATCATTTCTAAAGCAATAAAAAAATGGAGGCAAGAATTGTGTGTGTGTGGTGGTTGCATGGACTGCCTAATATTTTCTCATAACTCCTAAACTTATTAATAAGCTTACATTTTATCCTTATAGGCTCAAGCGTAATTACATTCAGAGAGAGGGAGGGAGAGAGAGTGGGAGAGAGAGAGAAAGAGTGGATGAGAGATAGAGGGATAGATAATGAGACAGAGACTGGAACAACTAACAAAGGCTTATTTTTTTCATTAAAAGGGACAATTTCTGTTTCCATCTTTTTTATTTCTTTTGCTAATATTGGGATTCCCTGTAATATTGAGTCACAACTGGAAGCTGGGAGTGTACTTTCAATAACCGTGCCCACATGTGGATAGCTGAGCAGCTTTAATCCGTCACAGTGAATATTTAGCAGGCAAAATGTCACCCAGGAGTATGACAGTTGCCTTTTGACACGAGTCACTCATTACTCCACTTATCATTCTCATACATAGCCTCCTCTCACGTCCCCACTGTGTGTGTGTGTGTGTGTTGTTTTTATGTGAACAATGTGTTTGTGTTTGTGTGTTTTTTAACTTTATATCGTTATATATTTAATAGGCTACAGCAGTTATATTGTCTTCTTTTACTTTTTATTTCCCGATTTTTTGTAAAAATGGCATCTTCATAATTGTGTTCTTAGGATTTTTAATTGGAATCTGCTTTGGATTACATCTCTGGCAGAGACACCCATTGGCGTGAAAGAGAATAACACAACACTATAGTCATAGCTGGTCCACATTAGCACTATGCTAATTAGCATGATGTCAACTACTGCCTGGGTCAGAAAACGCTGAAGAAAACTCATGAGGAGTGTGTGGTTGTGTGTGTGTGTGTGTGTGTGTGTGTGTGTGTGTGTGTGTGTGTGTGTGTGTGTGTGTGTGTGTGTGTGTGTGTGCGCGTGTGTGTGTTTGGTGTGTGTGTCTGAGAGCAAGGGAGGAAGAGATCTGTACCCCTTCCTCCCTCTCATTTTAGAGACAACGATCAAGACAAGTTGGTTGCAATGACAACTGTTCACTTTAATTATCAACCGAAATAAAAGAGGGAAAAACTAAAAAATAAAACGTCAATGCATTAGATAGATTGGAAGGCTAAACACGAAAGAGGTAAAGGGAAGGTAAGATAGCTATATAAATATATAGATAGATGGAGAGGGATGGAGAGAAGAGCAAAGAGAGAACATTTTAATCAACATTTAAACATACCCAATTCTGAAAACACATAATTGCAGTGATGGCAACAGCTTATTGTGTAGCCATAATTACAACATAATTGTTCTGTAGCCACTGAAGAACGCGCCTGTGCTTGTTTTGTTAGGGAAACACTCTGGCGGTGATGAGAGTCATATTGTGTCTGAGGAAGGGAGATGGGCAAATAAAGGTTATTCACTCAGGGTATGTTTCCAATTCTGTTCATTGTCAGGGATATGTCTGCTGCCACATCATGTCCAGAATAGTCTGGTTGGAAACCAATTTGTTCAAAATAGATACAAAAAAAAAAACAGATACCACCTGTATTAATGGAAAACAAAATTCAAAGACAAATACACCACGTTTTGATGTTGTTTTCCTAAATCTTAAATCGCAATATTTCACATTCGTCATCACAAGACGGGCAGCTCGACTAAAGAAAGGTGGCTCTTTACACATACATTGTTATCTTGTATAAAAAAGGTAGATGAGAAATGACTACACAAATAATATATTTGCAACGTTAGTTAGATGTTTAGTCACATTTAAGAAGTCAATTAATGCAGTGTCTGATAGCCGTGAACTAATCATCCTTATTCACCGTGCACATTGCAAATTATAGCCATTGAAATCTGCAACGGAAATCTCTATTGCACATTGGTGTTACTGCCGCCAATCGCTCTGCATTTTTTCAATGTCCAATCAAGTATTTAATTCCTTTTCTTCTCCCCAAGCTCAAATAACTTTGTCACTAAACATGAGCCCTGATGTCGGCAGTCATTACGCAGAAAGAAATAAAAAATAAAATGATACAGCCAAGGTTTTCGCTAAACACTCACAATCTTTCCTTTTTCAAAACTCCCTTTTTCTTCCTATGAATACTGATTTAAATTTCAATCCATTTGCGGCCGCACGTTCGCTCAGTCGGCAATTTAGGATTCAAGCTGTAACTACCTTATTTGATCCCGTCCTTGTTATGGTAATTTCCCCTCACAATAGTATCAAATC